>ML796627.1:293503-305544 GCA_009831015.1 Picea engelmannii
TGTATATGACTGAAATAAAATAATCAACAATGCAGACATGAAAGAAAACTACTTACCTATTGGTTGGATGCTCAATGTAGTCAAACAACTAGTGTAACTAATCCAGCAATGTACCCCAATACCTGCATTTGTGCTTCATCATAAACCAAAATAGTGATAAATCAAGAAAAAAATGACATGGGTTAGAACATATATCATATCGTCGGAGATCTCAAGTTCTAACTCATATAGGCGGGTGGGAGGGATAAAATCCTGCCAAGTCCATCTCTGAGGAAAGTACTCAATCCAATTCAAGAAAGGGTCATGAGGAGAGCAAGGTTCAGAAAACTGGCTCAAAGGGACTGCAAATTGTCTACCTAGGGAATCCTCACGCTTTGAATTCAAGGAAGGGATCGACAAAGACCTAGCAGACGATTGGAAAACTACCAAGGGAAAGTTGAAAAACTGGGACAACTTACTCAAACTTGCAGTATCCAACCAAACCCTGGAGTTTAGGGCTTACCTAAGAGGAAACTCAACATAAAAAATGTACTTCCCAACTAAACCTTTAATGGAAAAGCATGGTAAAGTAATAACATGTGGCTGGAGCGAAATGTCATGCGAAACCTTCTTTAGGCAAACAATGTCTTTACTTGTATCAAAATCTTAGCACAGTGGTTGTAGGCAATCATCTTCATGGAGAGAATCCAAGTGCTCAGAAGGGGACTCATAAAAAATTTCAAGGTAAGACTGAAAATCATCAGGAGAATAAGGTACTAGGTCATCCTAGGTTTTTTGAAAAGTATGGGTAAAAATCTCATCTCCTTGTTTCCATTGGTTGGAAGTAATCTGTTGTGACAATTGTAAGGGCAACAACTGTAAATGACTCTCAGTTTCATAGATGGGATCTAGGTCATAACCAACTATATCCCACCTACGTCTCCCAACATGTATGAACTCATCAATGTTATCAACAATGTCACTATCTGTGTCATAACATGTAGGTTTTGAAGCATTTGAAAATTCATTCTCCTCCTCCTCATTTCCTTCATCATAAGGTAAAGTATCATAAAAAACTAGGGGAGGAGGGTAACTTATTGTTTCTTCTTACGCAGAAACTTCGAGGACTTTGGTGTTTTCAGCATGCATTATGGTCTCATCCTCAGGGATTACCCCTTCTTCTTCAATTGGGAGGTCTAATTCTTTCGGGAATTCCATTCCTCCTTTATTTTAATGATGTGACAAGGTGTCATCAGAATCCTGAAATGGAATGTAAATAACCTTATCTTCCTTTTTTTGTGCAGGCAAAACAGACTCATAGATTGCTTCGTCAGAGGGAGAGGCACTTGTTGATACTTCATTATTTTGCTTAGGTTCTACCTCCTGGGCCATGTCTTTAGTAATCCCACGTTGAATGATGGTTTGTTCACCTTCTTCTTGGATATCGTCAATAAAAATTTTACGGGCAAACAAACTTCCCATATTAAAATCACCTGAAGTAAAGAGATATTTTATCCCGGATAAGGAGATGTTCTGTTCAATTATTTTAGCCATGCCATAAGCTTCATCGAGCGTGCCTAGGCTCTTTTTACTAAGGGGAAGACCTAGGTGTGCCAGGAGCGCACGGGTATATATATGGACAATGTACTTGTTTTCAGGACAATGGCCCTTAGGAATCTGATATAGGGTGCGCTCAAACCTACTCTGGAAGTTCTAGAGGGTTTCATTCTTAGTTTGTCTTATATGCTCAAAACATTTTAGTAGTATTGAGATGTCTTCTAACTGAATACCCCATTCTTCGAGAAATATTTCTTGCAACTGGTTCATAGAGGTGATGCTAGCATTAGGAAGGTTATCATACCACTTTTTAGCATTTCCATGAAGAGTGTTTGAAAAAAGTTTCATCACTAAATCTTCGCCATCATCATCAACCAGGTGGAGTCTAAAGTAAGAATAAAATTCATCCATATGAAAGTCATCTCTTTCCCCATTTCCACCAGTGAATGGGAGCCATCTCTGGGATATCGGGGGAATTTGTCTTGGGTATCCTGGGATTTTTCTCATTTCTAAAGGCTTATAATTGTCGGGATCCCATTGTGAAGTTATTGTTGGCTTCATCATTAGTGGAGTCGCCAAATAATTTTCTTGAAACTATCAAAAGATAAGGGAAAACACCATAGTGGAGTTGCTAGGTAAGCTTGTAAGAATAAGGCATCTAGAGGCTAGGCTTACCAAAAAGATTGTTGTTTGAGGAGAATCGACTCAGTGTTCCCCGACAACAGTGCCAAAATGTTATCATGCAATTTGTATCTAGGTCAAATGGCTAAAAAATTGAGGGCAAACTGGCGTAACAGGAACCTTCCCCACCCAATGTCACCTCAATGGGGAGGTTCTTTCTGTTTAGTGAGGTTAACCCAGGGGAGACGTCCCCGATAACCTGGGTTTTTGAAGAGGCTAAGGTATAAAATCAAGGTTAAATTTTTCTCCTCACATGTCACCACCAAGATCGGAAGGTCCAGCTAATTAGCCAATAAAGAAGTGTATGCCCAAAGAGAACACCTACCCAGAACAAGACAACAATAAAGAATATATGTAGGCTATAGTTCAGTGGGCTAGTACTTCATATGACTTTCTGATATCAATTAATAAGCAATGTAAACAATAGGTATCAATGAGATCAACGTTTTATCAATTAGCTATGGAAAAAGAATCAATTCATCAATAACTATCAAGATGATGAAGCTAACAATGTATCCAACCAACACTTTACTCAATAAATGCTTTAAATCATCATTCAATTGCTTATCATTAAAAATGGTTGCTTCAAGATGGATTATTCAAGGGTGACGTCAGCCTTATCTAGGTTAGTTTGTTAGTTAGGGTTTCAAAATTCAAAGTTTTGAGAGTGGTTTTGGACACTAGGACTCCAACGTTGTGTATCTAAGATCAATGCCTTAGGGTATATGGAGTCAAACAAGAAGAGGGCACAAGGTTTTAAAAGGATAAAGACTTAAAGACAAGAGGGAAGGGTTCTAGAGTGTTGCAATGGTAGGGCCCTAGAATCAAAATCCTAGGGGAAAGAGGCTCACTCAGTGTTTTTTAAGCAAGGCCTCGTTCTCTTTCTCCTTCCTTAGGTAAACTTGCCAAAACGGCTAGCATAAATGACAATTTTAACTAAATAATGAGTTGAGAGAAAGTGTTGCAAAGGCAAGGCTTTCAAACCCTAGATGATGATGGCCCTAGGTATAGATAACCTAGGCCTAGGATGTCACCTCCTTTTCAACCTATAAAATTCAAGGCTATCTTAAGGGAAGAAGCAAGATGAGTGTAGCAAAGGCTAGGCTCAATCCTTCTTCTTCAATGGCTGGAATATTTCTCTCTAAGGGGACATGAAACAAGGACCTACTTGTGTGCTTGTTACCTAGGGTTTCAAATCAACAATTTAATAAGAATATACAATAAAGTAAACCTACAACCATTCAATTAAGAAGTTTTGCAAGAAAATAACTTACATATCATGAAGAAAGCATGTGAAAACCCTAGTTGTAAACCTTCCTTGAAGAGAAATGCCAAAAGATGCCAAAAAATCCTTCCATCAATAAGTGCACCTCACTTAGAAGACAAAATTACCCTAGTAGGGCACAAAAATCAGACCTCACAAGTGTGTGTGATTCTGTTATATCAAATGAGGGGAAAACATCCTCAATATATAGTGTATCATGACCTTTTAATTAATTTTAGGTCATTAAAAATAGTCGACAAGGCTACAAACCAAAAATAATACTGTTTTACATTAAATTGTTAAATAAAACCCTAAATGAGCAATAAACAGGACGTCAAGCCCCTCTGAGGGAGACATTGTCCCTTTTTAGGGAAAAATGCAACACAAGGTGACAAACGTTGGCCCTCTTTGGGCCTCCAAACTCTGCCACACGTGCCAAACTACCCTGTCAAACTACCATGCACTGGAAATGATGTCAAGGGGCCCTAGATGACGTCCGGGGCCATCAAAGCGACACGTTCCACCTGTAGTGTGTCAATGCCCCTAGGCTAGGCTCATCCAAAGCACCCTGAATGAAACACCCTTCTTCTTCTCACGTGCAAAGGTTCGACCAATCATTGTCCTGTCTCTTCTCCTGATGGGGTCTAAACAACAATCTGATGGGCTCTTTAGCCCCATGGAGGTCTGAACTAATCATCTCCCCATGTGTACTAGTCCAACTGGTACATGTCCGTCGGGCATGATCCCACACATCAAAAACTTCGCCCTCCATGGGCTCATTAGTCATAGGGATCATAGTAATGCCAATCATATTTTATCACTAATTTTATCAAATGCATGCATAAAACCCCTAGCATATCATCCAATAGCTCAAAGAAATTACAATGACCTACTATACAAAGCCGAAGAAAAGGAAAAAATGCCCTATTGGGCCAGCATCCATAAGAAAAGGAAAGTTTCCAGAGGATATCATCCAAGCCATGTAACACGAGGTGGTGTGGTCAAAGGATGTCCAGACATACAGGTAGAGTGAAAGACATGGGTGATATTATCCGTGGGTGCCTTTGTAGAAAGCGATATGTACCTTTCGTGGATGCAATTCTTTCCAAGCCCTTTATTTCCTTTATTCTTTCTTTTCTTTATTACTTTTTCTTATTTATTTCAAGGACTAACTAGAGGAAACTGCCTTGGCATGGTGACCAGAGTTGACAATGTTACCCACAAGCACTTTCACAAAAATGATAAGGCTGGCTCGTGATGAGACCCCCTTTCCCTTGGCTATGCAACCAAAGGTCACTGCCCTGGCATGGTAACCAGATAATGGCAATGTCATACTGCTAGGTACCCATGAGCATAATGGTATGTCTCGTAATGAGACCCCCCATCCTCTTGGCTAGATCTTGTTTTGTCATTTTTCTTTAGGTCCCTCTTGTTTCTTGTTGAGAGGATTTTTATTGCCTTCTTGGGGATCCCTGGGCGAGGCATCTCTAGGTTTTATTTTTATGGCTTTTATATTTTACCAACTGCTTTTACCTTCTGGGCCTTTAGCCCCTTCTTCCCACGAAATAAGGTGTAACCCCACAAACAGGTCATCCTAATGTCTGGACTAGGGGAATGGGATAGATGAGTGGGAGATAAGATGTAAGAGTGATAATATGATGGGAGCGGATGATGGCCCTTCAAAATCCCCCCTGGTGGCTAACCAAAACCTATGGGTACAAGCATGCTAGGGTACCCTGTCAATCCCCCCAACCATGGTCAAGTGGGTTAGTGTAAGATCCAAGCAGTCATAAGAAATAAAAGGAATTTGATGCATATATCTGGAAGTTATAATGATTAAATATGACACATACCATGATACCTGGACCAACTACCTCATGGAGCAAGAGTCTTCTCCAATACAAGTCCAAGCCAAAGATGATGGATGTTGTTGTTGTTGTCAGGACAAGTCTGATGAAAAAGAAGAAGGATGGGCCCTTCAGGGTCATGCTCAGGTCAATCCTGCTCTCGGTACTCCATGTCTAGGACCTGTGGGCCTTGAGACATGATCTCCTAGTTATCGCTAGAAATTGGGGTTAACAGTGTTAACCCAAAGCCCCTAAGCTACAACGAATCACATAAAGATAATAGTTGATAACATAATAATTGTGAAATGATGACGAAGGATGTATGGACCATTGAGGAGCCCAAATTTTAGAAGAGACATTAGAAATAATGGCAAGGAATCCGCATTACATATAGAAGGTATTAGTGGCAACACATGTAAATTTGAACTAAGGGAAGCCACCAAGATAGAGACAAATCTAGATATAGCATTTTTATGCTAAAAAAGCTCTATTTTTGAAAAAAGATTCTTGTTTGTGTATTTACTTAATATTATGGCTCTAATTCCCATCCATACTTATGAAATTGTAACATAAAATAGAGAAGACAAAAAATTAAACTACATGATTACATAAAAAGGTAAACAAAAGAGCTAACCCAAAGAAAAGGTTGAAGGACATTTCTTTTTTAGTCCTAAAGTGGTAAGGTCAAAGGAAAAACAACAAAAAAGGATAATGATGAAATATGAGGATTTGTTTAAATTCTAAGTGTTTATAAACACAAAATGAAAGAAGAGAAACCAAAACACAACTCAAAGGAGAAACCGATTCTAAATATTTAGAAACACAAAACAAATAATAAAAGAAAAGAAACCAAAAAACATGAAACACAAGGGAAGTACTGCAAACTAAAATGTTAAAAAAAAGAAGAAGGAAACCCATGCCATTAGTATCTCTTTTTAGACACAAATATATGATTTTTTTGTTCATAATTACTAACCTTAACCTTAATATCACCCTTGTAATCTTATGCAAACCCAATTCCCCTCATACAACCTCGGCCCTTGTTGGATGATACACACATTAATACACACAATGAAGGAGAAAGACATATATGTATAAAACGATTTGTTGCACATTCAACACAAGGAACACACATATCATTATCCATTACCTATAGTAATATTACTTATAACATATATGAAACCTAATGTTTGTTTATATTCACCAAGCATTGGATTACTAACCACTCTTTCACGCATATAATAAACTTATAACAGTTTGATATGATAAAGTTGTTTGAGATTACCCTAACTTTGAACTTAGGCTAGTTTTCAGAGAGTCCCAAATTTAGCAAGTCGTGTTCCATTTTTTATGAAATGAAAAATGTTCATGTTGGCAATGAAATGCACGTCAGAAAATAAAACATGCATCCTTGTATCGTGTGATTTGTACTTGTACCAAAGCCTCACATGAGTCCTCAAATCCACATAACTACAGGATAACCCACCACTGTCACCTTAGTAGGAAATCCCCATGTTTTATGGGTGGATGAGGTCTAGCCCAGGGGAGGCATCCCTGATAATCTCAAGGGATCAGATAGGAAGTATGCAACCAAGTTTGGAGGTCCTTCTCACCGGTTACCTATGTCAAAAGGTCCATGTCTATGAAATTGAGGAAACGGAAAATATTTGGGTACTTGCCCATAACAAGAAAAATTGCAACATATATCTAGTGATTTCTAAGTACCAATACGATAATATCACCTCAACTGATAGTAGATAACATAAATATATGGTGGCTGATGTAAAATTGCAGCTAGATGACAGTTTATAACAAAAATAGTATTGTGTAACAACAACAATAAATATAGATCAAAATTGCATGAAAAGACAATGAAAAATCAACATTTATCGAGTAGATCGATTAACACTTATTCCAAGCAATTTATGAGTATGTTAGCTAGAATTAGAGTGAATTATGTAGAAAAATGAATCAAATTAGATGGTTGTACTAGTGTATTTCATCAACAACAATAAAGTTAGTATATTAGGCTATGCTAGGGTTAGAAAATGTTAGTAAAATATTTATAGAATAGAGTTTGATAGGTTTTTTGATCAATTCCTTCACAAGAGAACAATGATACTAGTGTCTTTTGGGCTATGGAGTCAATTTCAATAGAAATAATAACTTGGAGAGATAATGGTAATAATGTATAAGTATTATGAGATGAAGTTTGAGGTGCTAGCACCTTAGGGCCTCAAGCTTCAAGTCTCAAAAGATGAATTTTTCTAGAGAACAAGCTCTTTTGGGATCTAACGAATTCTTCTTCTTCCTTAGACTCTTGAAATATATAGAAACAAGTTTCTAGAACAAGAATCCTAAAGTGATAGCACTCTAGGGATTTAGGAGCCTTCTCTAGACAATATTCTCTTAACAATTAAATAGGTGGAATGATCTAGAGAGAGGAGGAAACACCTTATTCCCCTCTCCTAGGATTTTAAGCAAGAAATATCATAATCTTCAACATGCACGAGTAAAATTTACCATAAACATTTAACGCATGAAATGGAATTGCAGATTTTACTTACTTCACCAAGAATAATCAAGCACAAACCATAGTTTCATAATTTCCACCAAATAAGCCAAGAAACATCCAAAAATTTCTCCTCCAAGCCTAGTGCATGAGTAAAAGAGACCAAATATACCAAAGAGGGAAAAAATTTCAGATCTAAGTCCTCTTGTCTGAGGAGAGTTGTGATGAAAAATGAAAATGGAAAGGCCTCTATTTATATGAGTCCTTGCAACCATATTTTTCCACTTTAAAAGTCATCTTTTAAATAAAAGAGGGCCGACCTCATAAAATTTTCCTTTTCAATTGCATAAAATGACCCTTAGGCAAGGGTGACATCATCCCTTCTAAGGTGATGCTATGCTCCATAAAGGTGATGTTGAGGTAGAAGTGTGAAACACTAGGCCTCCAAAGGCCATCCATCATGCCACGTGTGCCAAAACATCACCTCCCAACCCTCCTCCATCAAACCCTACTCTCCTCCATGATGTCATGAGCTAGGTGGTTGACGTCCAAGCCTCCAGAGGCTAACATCTAGGTGGAAAGAGGCAGGAGCTCATCTCTTAGCCATGTTGGAGTTCACTGAAGTGAAATGACATCCTCCTTCAAGGTACACATGATCATCACAAGGATGTCCCAGACATGGGGTCTAGCACCCATCCTTGGGATCCAAAGCCCTCATGAAGGTCCAAACACAATCATCTCCCCATGAATACATGTCCACCGGGAAAGGTCATGAAAAGACAAATAGATGAACCCTCTAAGTTTCCATAAGTCACAATAATCATGCCAAGTAAGCCACATCTAATAATGGATCCACCCAAACATGTGCATCAAACCCCCCTTTTCAAACTAAACAAATGCTCAAAGACCTTATACAATTTTTCAAATTTAGGCGTGGGAGGGCTGTCAAGGAATCCTATTGGATCAGTCAATACCAAATTCAAAGGTGTTTGTCAAGGGAAACCTATGTAAGTCACGTGTGAGTATGAAGTGGAGTGGGGTAATTATTTTGGGTATGGGGTTTCATGACATACAAGGGCTCGTATTGTCTCATTTATAGGTGCCTTTGTTGAGGGATAGCCACATCCTTTTTCTCTTTTTGTTTTTTAAAGCATATTTTTCCAATCCATTTATTATCCATTTATTTTTCATTTGTTTCCTAATTGAAGACAATAAGGGGCACTAAAAGGAAATGCATAGGCCACATATGCTCTACCTTGGTTTGCGTGATTGATTAGTTAATTATTTATTTTATGGGTTCCTCATTTTTTTTTAGAAGCGTTTCACTATTCTCGGGATCCCAGGGAGATATTTTAATGCATGATGCTTTTTCTAGGGAACCTCTAAGACTAATGGCCCCTTCTTCCCATGAAATGAGGTGCATGCCCTTCTTGGGTCAATAAGCCTGAAAACCCAAAAGATGAGGAGAAGAAATGGAAGAAGTATGGAAAGTGATAAGTATGATCAGGAATGGTATGATGACTCTTGAAGGAACCCCCCAATAGCACCCCATTCTTGAGGTGACGAACTTACTAGGACATGATGACACCCACCAAGGTTAAATAAGGCAAAGGGTATAATTTCCAAGAAAATTTTTTGTACACAAGAAATGATTCTTTGCAACATATTCAAATGTTTCAATTATTAAAGTGACACTTACCATGAGACCAGATTTATTACCTCATGAATAAAGACATGTTTTCCTCTAGGGCTAGGCTAGTGTGAAGGATGATGCTCTGCTGTTGGTGATGACCGATGGTGAAATTCAATATAGGAGGGGCTTTATGGGGATCTTCTAGTAAATATGGCTCTTGATACTCCATGTCTGCTACTTGTGGGCCTCAAGAAATGATCTCCTTAGTTACCCCTATTCTGCGGGGGGGGGTAACATCAGGCTCCTACTTGGGGACATGTGATCACCATGGAGCACATGAGAAAATCAACATATTTTTTTATGAATTGTTCCTACACAGTCAAGAAAAATCGTCAGAGCATATATGGTGGTTCTATCACCCCTTATTCTTATAAAAATTATCACAATACAAAAGAAAATGTTGAAAGGAAAATTTCCCAATATTTGTCTTCTAACATATCATTATGATCATGTAAATGCAAACATATAAGTATGACATAGCAATGATGCAAGATGCAAGAAGAAAATATGTAAGTCATCAACATGTATGAAAATAAGGTTAATCTATATGCAAACTATACTACCATGATATGCAATATGCAACATATATATAATCAGATGCAACATGCAATGCCTACCTACCTACCTATGCTTACCTATACTTACCTAGTCCCATTCTGTATGGAAAGTAGAGTTTGAGGTGGATAGCATTCATAGGTATCCTTAGCTTTTCCCCCTCAAGTGTGGCTAAGTTGAACGAGTAGAAACCTTCTTCTCCTACAATCTTGTATGGTCTAGTCCATAAGCTATCAAAATTCTTATGCATTCTTGGTTTTTCCTTCCTTTTTTCATAGAGTAGTACCAGGTCTCCTTCTTTGAAATTGTTTTACCTTTATTTGTGATCAAATGTTCCTTTAACCTTTTCTTGACTGCATGTCATTTGATTTAAAGTGATCCTCCTGGATTCATCAAGTTCCACCAGCTGGTCGATCCTTCATTGAAGGGATTCTTTGTCTGTCATATATTTTTGTGTGAAACAAAGGGTGGAAATATTTAGATTAATAGGCAACTTGGATTTTAGTCCATATACTATATTAAACGAGGTATTTCATGTGGAAGTGTTCATTGTAATGCATTCTTCCCATAGGACATACTTAATCTTACTATCCTGGGCCTTCTTGTTCTCTCCCATAATCTTCTTGACAATATTCATAAGATTCTTATTACTTGATTATGCTAATCCATTTCCCTGAGGATAGTAGTTAGACGATGAGATAAGAAGATATCATATTTGAAAAAAAAATATTCCAATAAGAGGGATCTAAATGCTTTATCATTGTCAGTAGTGATCTTGGTAGGGGCTCCAAACCTTGTTATAATCCTATCTTAGAGGAAGTACATGACAACTTCCTCAGTTTCCTTCTTAGTTGGGAAGGCCTCTACCCATCAGGTGAAGTAGTCTATATTAGTCAAAACCAAACGATGCCCATTTCCAGAGTTATCCTTAAATTCAATGATAAAGTCTAATCCCCATTGTTGGAAAGTCACTTCAATGACAAATAGCTTCGAAGGTAACATAGGAAGACGTTGCTTTCCTATGAAATATTGACAAGGATGGCAGGATATGACATAATGATGAGTGTCAGTGAACATAGTGGGCCAATAATATCCTGGTCTTAGAATATTGTGAGTTGTGTTACAAGAAACAAAGTGGCCTTCACAATATCCTAAATGGAGCTCCTTAATCAACTGGTTGGCTTCTTCCTTGTTCACACATCTAAGGATGATTCCATCAGGGTTCTTCCAAGCCAGACCATCCTCAGTTAAGAAATACTTCATGGATTTTAATTTTAGTTTCCTCATCTTATGATCAACTAAGTAGTCGGGGCAAGAAAGATTCTTGAGGTAATAGATAATATCTGCATACCATTCATCATGTTCTAGGTTAGTCACTATCACATTTACTTGTTCACTCCTTCCCAATTGTACGACCTCCTCATCACTCTATGTCAACATATGAGCTAAGCCTTGTCCTTTAATAATCTTGGTGGGTTTTATCTCTAGGTCGTATTATTGGATTTTGGATACCCACATTACCCTGGTCCCTAAGCAATATTTTTAAGATAGAAAATCCTTGACTGTTGGGTAAGGAACATAAGCTTTGATCTTATTATACCTGACATAGCTTCTGAAATTCTTAAGGGACTTGACTAAGGCATATGATTGTTTCTTGGTAATCAATTAATTCAATTCTGAGTCCCTAAGTGATTTTCTCATGAAACTGATGGGTTGTTCATGGTCATTCACATTTTTATGTAATAGTACTATAACTATGGTGTCTTGAGAAGCAAAGTAAAATATTATAAAATCACGAGAGTAATTAGGGCTAACTGTTGGAAGATTGATTGTTGTCATTGATGTCAACCCTAGTCATGGGTTTTGGACCGCAAGATTGATAAAGGTATTTGGACATGAAGGAAAATGCACATGCATATACAACACCCATGAATGGATAGTATACATCATGTT
>ML796627.1:309554-326635 GCA_009831015.1 Picea engelmannii
TGGTGTATTGTGGTGTATTGGTGTAACTCTTATACTATTGTTCATTTCTCATTGGATATAATTGAATGGTTTAAGTATAAGTTGAAAAATGTTTTTAAATTGTACTTGATACTGATTCACCCCCCTCTCAGTATCAACACTAACCAAGACTGCTGCTTTTGAGATTGCGTCCTTAATGTCTTTGAAAGACCTTAAACTATTATCATCCCATATAAAGGCAACATATTTCTTGAGTAAAGCATTCATTGTCTTGATCCTTTTTGCAAAGTTTGGAATAAACCACCTGATAAAATTATCTTGCCAAAGAAAGATTGCAAATATTTCTTGTTGGTGGGAGGTTACAATTTTTTTTATGGACTGAACTCTTTTAGGATCAATGGAAATACCTTTCTATGAGACTATGTGCCCCAACAATTTTTATTTGTCTACACTAAAGATGGACTTCTTGGAGTTGAGGGAATACCATATTTCTTGCACCTCTCAGATATTGTCCTTAGGTGCAAAACGTGAGCACTTCTTTCCTTCAACACAATCGTCATATCATCCTGGTATATCTATATGATCTTTTGGATCAAATCTCTAAAGGAAAAATCCATTTCCATTTGGAAAGTTGAATCAACATTCATAAGTCCGAAAGACATCCTCAAGTACATATACATCCCCCATGGACTGGTGAATGTTGTTTTAAGTTGATCTTCCCTTTTTACTAGGGCCTGGTTGTAACCAGAGAACCCATCTAACATGGACATCATACCAATACTTGTGACCTTTTGCAACAGATGACATTCCATGTTTGGGAGATGGTAATTGTCCTTCAATGATAGATGGTTGAGGTTCCATAAATCAACACATAGTCTAATGTATCCATTCTTCTTTCACACTACTACAAGATTCAACATCCATTAAGAATATCTGATAGGGACTATGATACCATCATCCATCATTTTTTGAAGTTCTTTCTAGATCTGGGATGTAAACTTTGGATTAATATGTCTCATTTTTTGTCTAAATGGCTTGGCACCTTCTACTAGTGGAATGGCATGTTGAATGACATCACTTCTATACTCTTTTAGGTCATCATAAGTCCAAGTGAAAATGTCTTTAAAATGTCGAATGAGGTCAATTATTTCACTTCTTTCATCCTTGGTAGTCTCCTTTCCTATTTTTACCATTCTTGGTTCAATTTATGTCCCTATGTTGAACTATAATACCTTATCAGACTGCTCTTCAACATGTTTTCCCCTATAAACATCATTCCTATCAAACATTTTCTCCAAGGGAATGCATCCCTTTGGGAGGGTGTTATTGGGAAAATTTACAACTTCAAGACCAATGGACTTGGCCAGGAAATTCACTTGAGAGTCAAAGCATTCCTTGCTATTTTCCAGGAATCTGAGGGTTTGAGAATCATCATCAAAGACTTTCCAGTGTTCCATGTTGCCAAGGACCGATGGTATAAATACAACTTCCATCTTGCACAGATATTGAAGGGGACCTTCACATGGTTTTAAGGTAGATCTTGAGACTGCTAAGGTGTCAACTATATAATTTTCTTCTCTAGGGACGACTTTAATTGATATTTTCTTGAAGTACTTCATGGCGTCCCTCACAAAATATCTATACTTCTTTATCCTTTCATTCTTTGTATCAAATTTCAAACTTATTTGGGAAACTACTAGGTCAAAATATCCTATGACCCTTATGTGCCTTATCTTTCTATCAATGGATAGGTTGAGACCTATAGGAAAATATTTGTACTAGGAAACATTATTTGTGCAGTCATACTTAAGCCTATATGAGAAGTAAAAGGTATCCCTAGAGGGGGAGGTAAGAAAAATACATGCTCCTGAACCAAAACTAGAATGAGCACCATCGAATTCTAATGTCCATGTCCCATTGGGGTTTTGGCATGGTTCTCTTTTGAAATTTGGGTCAACTACGAAAAGTTTCTCCATTTTATCATTTAGGAAAAAAATTTGATCCATGGGACTCTTGGGGGGCTCAACTGGACATCTGGTAATAGGTTATTTATAAAGGGTAACGAATCCACCCTCGGAATGAGGGATGATGGCACTCGACTCATCCATTTGGAAACTCCCCCCCAAGTTAGTCACCAACTCTCTGGATAACAAGATTCCCCAAGTTCTTGGCACATCAATCACAACCACAACGATTAAGAAATATATATCAAGGAAGGCATCAAGGCTAACCCTTAGGTCCTTTATAAGACCACATATTGTGATAGGTTTCGACTCTAGTTTTCACATGCTTTGGTAGGGGTCGAGAAATGTCAAGGCCAAGTTTTTGCACAACCTTCTAAGGCATAATATTTGTGGAGGCAGCTAAATCCAACACACAATTATGAAGAATGACCTCATTCACTTGGAGAGTGATGAAGAAAGGTGTAGATTCTCCATATTTTCTACCAACATTCTCCACATGAAGGAAAATGGGGGAGTATCCCTCCTCTTGAGAGTTTTTTATACCAAGGTCTTGCGAGACTAGATTATTGTCATGCTCTTTCTCCTCCTCAGAGTTAAATGATGGAAGATACTCACCATATTTAGAGGCCTCTAAGTTGGGCTCATATTTTTGAGGAGTTGGCGTGTTATATTCTTCAAAGGAAGAACGTTGATCCACCAAATCTTCACTCATGAAGTCCTGGGAGTGTATTTCAACGTCTCTAATATCTGAAAACCCGATGCTCCACTTCCTTTTGATGGGGTACTCATAGGGAAACTTAACTCATCACCCATTTTTGGTTGTTTGGTGGGAAAATCTCCCTCTTCCATGGTACTAGTCTCATTGATAAGAATGTCATTGGTTAGAGATAGATTTGTGACTTTATCCTAAAGAGAATCTATTGGGAAAAGGTCATCAAATTCGCATAGCTTTAAACTATCTTCTATTTGGAAAGCAATATCGTGTGCTTCCCTAATATTCTTAGGGGACTTGTCATTCAAGAGGAATTGGAAATGCCCCTCAAAAGAACATAGATACTGGTTTAAGGAGGTGGTTTGTAGCAATGAATTGGAGGATATTTGATTAAGTAATGTATTGAACTTGTCATTGAACTCTCTTACATATTCCTCTTCATGTTTTTGTATCTTTTGGTATTGGGAAAAAAGGAAAGTAAGATCCCTCTCATCACCCCACCTTTCTATGAAGCAATTTTGGAGGTCTTCCCAGATTTTGATACTCTTATTTGAAAGGTTGTTGTACCATATCCTGGCGTTTCCTGTTAATGAAGCAGAGAAGAGTTTCATAATCACATATGAATGCCTATTTTCAGCTTCATGGAGTTTGAAACATTCGTAAGACCTTTTCAAATGAAGGTTTCTCGTGGAATTGTCCTCACTAGAGAACTTAGGCAACCATGAGTTGGATTTCTTAGGTAAGTTAAGTGAACCACCCTGGATTTTGCCCATATCCAAAGGTATGAATATTTCACTAGTGTCCCATTTTGGAGGATTCATAGGACAATAGGGAGTGTATTGACACCCACTATGATTTGTCATCGATGGAGTTTCCAAATATCCCTTCTAGGGTTATAGAAGGAGGTGAGGGAAACACCCTCAATGGAGTCTCCAGGTAGGCTTGTAAGATAAGGGCTTCAGGAAAATCTCATTGTTATCCCCCATTTCTAGAGGTAGCTAAGAAGATGATGTCTCTAGGACCTCAGGTTGCATACATGGAGTACCGAGAAACAGACCAGTAGGTAGAGCCCCACATCACACCACCCATCACTATGAGATTGATGGTTGCACCATTCACCATACTAGCTTGGATCACAGAGAAAAACATGTCTTTCTCCATGAGGTAACGAGTCCGATGTTGTGCCCTTGGAGGGCGAATTTTCTTGTATTTCCAAGGCCTTGACAGGTGGGAATAATTTTTATGGATGCACAAGGTCACTTGGACCTTCACTTGGGGCATGGATCCCACAAAATGGATGTTGCACCCCCTCTCCTTATAAAGTTGGATGAGGAACATTACCTTTGGAGGCATGAGATGACAACTGGAAGAAGCAGAGCTAGCCCCTTATTTCCCAACATTTGAACTCAAAGGATCTTTTGACCACCTATTTCATCTAGGTTTCAACATCATGTACCATGAAGATATGTACCTTGTGGTACAACAAGTTTGAAGACTTATGGCTCATCAAGGCAATTTTTCCCCCAACACTTCTTTCTATGAACGTGGAATGTCCACTCCCCTACGTGGGATAATTTTGTAATATTTTAGCATGGATAAATTTTTATTTATTTTCCTATGAATTTATCATTAGGGAAGTCCTTTCATCGAGTGTTTTTTGTCCTCGGGTAATTAATCTTGCTTTTCGATGATTTTAATTACTCTTGAGTTTTTCACTCAATAATCCTCCAAAGTGGTGAAAGGAGTTCTAATGATAGATCCCAATTGGTCATTAAGGTCTAAATATGTTGTAAATGACCATGCTAGACATCTCCTAGATTATTGCAGAATTCCATTAGGTTTCGATAGGTTTTTTTAATAATTAAAATTTTTTGTAAATTGGAAATTTTAATTATTTTTGATGAAAAATGTAAAACTTTGGTCCTTGTGGATTTTGTATAGGAGTGTGAGTACTCAAATAAAATGTCTTATGACCCCCTACACCCTTGTACCAATTTTTAACACAAATGGACCAGTTTTGCTAGGTCATTGTCCATGAGGAGTCCAAGTCAGTCAAAAGTCAACAAATAATTGGCTAAGGTAAAAAGACAAAAAATTATAAAAATGTCTAAAGTCATGAGAGAGAGTGGGGAAATGATTTCTAATGTATTTCCTAAGTTTTAAAATTTAAAATCTACTTATAATACCCCCCCATTCCAAGTCAACAACCAAAAGTGAGTCTTCCTAGTGAAAAGTGCACTCCCCTTCCTCATGAACTTAGGGGAAAGTAAAAATTAAAGTGAAAAAAGTGCCAAAACAGTAAGTGTGCATTTCCTACAACATAAAATCTTGTTTGAACAAGTGGAAATGGGTTTTCCCCCTTTACATCTCACCCCTCAAACCCTAACTCATTCCAAATACCTAAAAGTGTGCCCTCCTTGACTTGTTCTCTCTCTCTTGGATGGGTGACACTTGTAATTCATCCAAGAAGGGTATCTCCTCTCTCCCTAATATAAAATGAAGCCCTCTCTCCTCATTTGGACATCATTTTTTCACAACAACTCTATTATGCCAAAATCTCTCCCCACTCTCTCATTCTCTCCCATTTTCTCTTGTGATTTTTTGTACCATTTGGTAACCTTTATTGGAGAAATAAAGTGAATATTTGAAGGATCTCTTGGTGTTCTTTGGTGTTCTCTTGGTGTATTATTGGTTCTATTGTATGGTATTTTCTCCTGGTAAGGTAACATTATAGATTTTTTTTATCTTTGTTCCACATTGTTTTACTTGAAGAACCCTAAGCAAAGTATTGTTCTAGGGATAAATCTGTAGTAGTATTGCTATGTGTTTATGTGATTTTCCTTTATTAGTGTTTGCAAAGTATTTTGTAGGACTTTTAAAATATCTCACCTTCTTGCCTCATTGTGTAGCAAGGGTTTACCGATTTGCAGGATGCCAAATCTTGGAGGAGGAACTCCAAAGGCTTCATTTCATTCCATATATTTTTCTGTTTTAATTTCATCCTTCTATTTACTTATTTTTTGCTCATATTGTCATTCAAATCTTGCTAAAAAAATCAATCTTTAAGTTCATATGTTTTTTGTAAATATTGTTGTACATATGCTAACTCAAAAATAACATTTTGTGGTGATTTTAGGCATTTTCCAGTAATATTTCTTTCTCGTTTTATGCAGGTTTTCATCATAAAAAGACGAGGTGTTGCCCAAAATAGGCTACTAAAAGCTCAAGACAACATCTACAAGATTTGGTGCAAATCCACTCTCTTGGGCTTGCACTTTCTTTTTCTTTCCAAGTTTAAAATATGTAAACTAATTTTAGTTGTTTTCCCACACCTTGGATTGTGCTTGGCTCTGCCATCCTTGCAAAATCGTGTCAGCTAGGATTAGAATTTTTATTTTATTTTTTCTTTAATTGATTTTTTCCACCTTTGCCACAAAATCGGAAGGCCTTGTCCTCCACCTTGTGCCAAAATAGTGTGGTTAACTTGTTTGAATTATTTATTTTAAGTAATTTTTGTTTTCCACACCTTGCATGTGATTGGCTATGCCATCCTACAAAATTGTGTTGTCTAGTGTTTAAAATTTCACTTGTGCAAAGTAAATAAAATTTACCTTGCCTTTGCCCCGTATTCCCTCCCCTTGCCACTTTGTGGATATTGGGTAATAACAAAGGGAAAATGATTGAGTGGATAGTCTAATTAAGCACCCATTTATGTTATTGTTTTCCCCCTAAAATAAGGTGACTTGTAGAGGATAGAAGAGGTTGAATACGGGGACGATTTCACAACACTAAGTGTCCTCCTTGTTGAGCACCCAAGCACTTTGGACTTGACCTGTGGAGCTAGTGGAGAACCTTGTTTTTTTTCTTATTGAGCACCCAACATTTCCTCTTGGATAAGGGATAAGTAATTGGGGTAGTCACATAGCTTAGGCTTGCAACTCCTCACATCTAAACCACTAAGAAAAAAAGAAACTTAAAATTAACTAAAAGCAACCTTAACACTTGCAATTTTTGTTTCAACAATTTATTTTCAAGAATTTACATTCTATTTATTTTCTGCAAGTTATTCACATTATTTTTTAAGCATTCTTTAATTATTTGGGAAGTAATTGTTTATATGTAAATTTATTTTGTGAATCATTATGTGGATAAATTTATTTTTTTATTTTAAGTTGTAAATACACCTTTTGTGAATATTTGTTCAATAATTGGAATTTAATAATCTTTAGGCATTGGTCTAATTGTTTATAAAATAAAGGTTTCCTTCCCATCAAAAGATTATATATTGCATTGGTTGATTTTCATTGGGTTGGGTTTTACTAATCAACAAATTAATTAACTCCTAGAAATTTTAATAAACTTTCGCATAGTTTTATAGGGTCTACACCCCTTGGCTTCCCTACGAGTGAGCCTAGACGGAAGGAATCCATATTGAGGTGACAGTGGGTCTGGATTCATGTTTTTTCCTCCAAGGACACACCAAGTGGGTTGGAGACATCTCCATGTTTGTAGGTGTGTACTAGGATGGCAATAGGCTCAAAACGTCACTTTGGGGGCATGCCATCACTCTTGGGGCTAGGGTTTGGTGATGGTGGTGATGATTTGATGACGAATTGACATGATTGATGGACTAGAGTTCTTGGAAAGGTGGAACATGGCCTTTGGAGGCCCAATGTATCCATCAACAACTCAACGACTTGGTCAAAATTCCAAAACGCCACCCCTAAACGACATGTCGTCGTCATTTAGGGGTTCTTTTAATTGTAGTTTTAATTTTTGATTTGTAAAGGGGAAATTAGAGGAGGTTGGCCTCCCTAATTGTGTTTTACCCTAAATATAAGTGGTCAAACTTTGTTTAGATGACCTTTTATAAATAAAGGTCATTTCATTGCATTTTATCATAGATCATCTCACTTGAGAATTACATACTTTGTGGCTGAAATGTTTTCCCTCTTTGGGAAAATTGCATATATCTCTCTTTGATGCTATTTGGATGATAAACACTTATATTTAGAGATGAAGTGGTGCACTATATCTTGGATTCTTGTCTCTTGTTGTGGTGATGGAATGTTCTTGGTAGATAAGGGGTTATCTTTCTATTTTCTTGGAATTAGTAAGGATTTTCTACAAATTGTTGGTGTTTCTTTATTGTTTCATGGTTATTATTGTCTAGACCCTTGGAGGAGTATAAGGGAATACACCCTCCACCAAGATTCATCATATTTTTTATTGGATAAGTTATTGCAAAAGGTTGCTAGGAGGAGTAAAAGGGCTTACACCCTCCTAGATTTACCTTGTTAGATTTACTTGCTCTAGGGAGTAAGAAGTATTTTTATCCCCTAGCCTAGGGATAACTAAGGAGACCATGTCTCAAGGCCCATAGGTCCTAGACATGGAGTTCTGAGAGCTAGACAACTTAATCATGGCCTCAAAGGGCCCCTCTTTTCTTTAGTGAAGTCCACATATCACCAACAACAATATTCATCACATTGGCTTGGTTATGAAATGGAAATGAGTCTTGATCCATGAGGTAACATGTCATGGTATCATGGTATGCATCGCTCCATTTTAAAAATTAAATAAACATGTTGCATTCAATCTTTCTATATTTCATAAGGTTTTCTTGAATTTATGCTCTTTTCCTTTTTCAAACCTGGGAGGATCAGATGGTTCCCTAGTAAGTTGGTTTCCCTTTAGGATAGGTTGTTACCTAATGGATCTTTGAAGAGTCATAGCCTGTTCCCTCCATACTTACCATTGTGCATCTTTATCCCCTCCATTTATCCACTTTTTTGGGCATTAGAGAAGGCTCCACTTGGAAAGGGTTGTACCTTACCTCATGGGAAGAATGAGATAAATGCATAGGGGGGAAATGTAGCTAGAAAAAGTTAAGATCCGAATTAAAACCTTCGAGATGCTTCTCTGAGGGATCCCTGAGAAAGCACTGAAATGCTTCTTAGCAAGAAAAGGGGACCCACATATGAATACAACAATCAAGGCATTTGTTGGTGGATAGGATGTCTCATCATGAGTCGGTATATCATGACCATGAACATGTACTGGTATAACACTACCACCCAACTGGTCACCAAGCCAGGGTAGTGTCTCTTGGTTGCATGGCCAAGAAAAAGGGGGTCTCATCATGAGCCAATATTCTCATTTACGTGAAATGTTTGTGGGTGACACTGCCACTAGTTGGTCACCAAGTTAGGGTGGTGGCCATCAATTATTTCCTTGCATCATGAAGAAATAAAGCTAAAATAAGAAACAAACGATAAAAATAATAAATGGAAATCAATGGGATTGGAAACATTTGCATCCATGACAAGGTGCAACTCACCCTCAACAAAGGCACTCAAAGGTGAGTGCTACATTTCCCTACTATCACATGCACCCCATGCCCAAAGATTTTCCCCTCACCACCTCATACACTTGCATGATTTGGATCAAGATCCACTAAGGAAACGATCTTGACTTAAGGGAGACTAGCCCAATAGGACACCCTGAGACCATTCCAAACCCTATTCTTGTCAAATTGCATAATGTTTTGAGCATTTTTTTGGGTTTAGGGGGGTTTAATGCACTTGTTTGGGCATTTTTATTATTAGATGTGATTTACCTTGTGACTTATAGACCTTGGGAGGGCGTACTTATTGTCTTTGCAGAACCTTTTTCGGTGAACATGTACATGGAGAGATGAATAGCTCGGACCTTCATGAGAGCTCAAAGACCATTTGATGGATGTTGAGACGCCATCTAGTGGGAAGGATGATGATGAAGGGATTCTGCCAAGAAGAAGAAGGATGTTGCCTTTGGAAGAACTTTAGTGGACCTAGACCTAGGAGGTTGTGCCTTTCCCACCTAAACCCTAGCCTTTGAATGACTTGGACGTCACCCATGCAGCCCTAGACGTTTCTACATGCAGTGGTTGTCACCTTAGGGGTAATCCTGAGGTTATTGGCACATGTGGGAAGGGTTTTGGCCTTTAGAGGCCCAATGTTTCACTCCTTAAGCCAAATGTCCCATGATAGAGTTCCAACATCACCTTAGAAGGGCATAATGTCACCCTTAAGAGGGTCTTTAGATGAAAATTGATTTTATTTTGTCAGAATTTAATTTTTGTAACAAATTGGCCAGGTCAACCCAACAGTTTTGAATTTAAATTAATCTTGCGCCTAATTTGGTATAAATAAATAAAAATTACATTCATTTTTTATGATAACTCTCACTTGGGAGAGTGGAGGTCTGAAATTTTCTCCCTACTAAGGGATATTGGATGAAATAATGAGGGCGCTACTCTTTTAAGGCTTGTTGTTTGCACTTGGACAAATATTATGAAGATTTGTGGCAATCTTGCATGGTTTTACATGATTATTCTTGGTGTAAGTAAGTAGATTTTTAATTTGTCACTATGAATGGTTATGGTAATGGTTTTATTTCTCATACAAGATTATGAAATTGCATTTTTTAATTAATTCTCGAAGTAAGAAACTTAAAGTGCTAACTTTCTTGATTTTCATTTGCCTAGCTTTATTGAATTGATCTAGTAACTAGTGAAACCCTAGGGCCCTAAAGTGTTATCTCTGTAGAGGTTTATACTTGGTTATTTTGCAAAGTACTTTTCATCCATAAAAATCCAAGAATAAGGAGGTGCTAGGGCCTAGAAGTTCCTACACCCTAGCTTCCTCACTTCTTGAGGTCAAACCTAGGAGGACTTAAGGTGATACTCCTCCTAGGTCTTTCTCCCTCTTGGATTATGTGTAAAATCACATGTTAGAAGCCTTGAAGGAAGATTCCTAATTGACTCCACTACCCTTAGAAAGGAACTAGTCAAACCTCACTCTTTGACAAGTATCTTCAAAATCAAACTCCAAACCGTTTCCTACTTGATTACCCTACTAACTTTAACTAGTTAACTAACCTAGCTTAGAGATAATAACAACCACTTAATAAATAAATAAAGGAAATCTGTGTTGAAAAAAGAGAGTCGATGCATTTCGATCCCTCCAGGGATCATCATCAGGAAGAGCACTCGAGAGAGAAGAGAGGCTCATTGGATAAGCAGATACAACACAATTAAATAGATATCCAGATTCTTGAAACCCGCACTGAGAGAGGTCATCTTGGTAAAAATAAACCCTAAGCAACGGTTGGGTAACATATCTTAAGTAAACCTGAGCTGAGAGAGGTCATATTGGTAAAATTAAACCCTAAGCAATGGTCATGTAACATATCTTAAGTCAACAAGTAACGTGTCCTAAGTCAACAAGCACTGGTCTCCAACTCTCGCTTAACTTCCATCCATCATCTCGATTTAAATTATTAGGGTTTAACATGATTTCCAAAGCCTCCATTACTTTATGCTTCCCATAGTTATCCATTTTGGCCACAACTATAGCATCCTCTAAACACACATGGTGGCTAGTTGTACAAGAATGTTCAGCGAGGGATGACTTTTGGACTCTATTCAATTTTAGGTCAGCACCATGCTCTTTAAATCTGACTTTCATCGATCTTCCTGTCTCACCAATGTAGACTTTTCCACATGAGCAAGGAATAGCATAAACACATTTATGTAGGATGGGGTCAATCTGATCCTTTGATGATTCTAACATAGTCCTTATGGTGTTGATGGGGGAGAAAGCCACATGAATGTCTCCTTTCCTTAAGATCCTAGCTATCTTCTCAGATAGACCTTTGATGTAAGGGAGGGAAAACCTCTTTATTTCTTGACATGTACTCTGTTGTCCCACATAGGATCCTTTTTCCTTTATCATGGTTTTCTCAACTTGGTTTACTGAGTACCCATTCCTTTTAAACGCATCTGCTAGATGATTTAGTTCCAACTCAACATGCTCTTCGTCGAAAATGCGTAAAGCTCGAGTCACTAAGGTGTTAAGTACTCCAAGATTTTGGGAAGGAAAATGGTGTGAATCAGTATGAAAATATCTATCCATGTGCATGGGTTTTATGTAGACCTCATGCCCAAAGGAACCATCTCCTTTCTTGGTGATGCGAACATCCATAAATGGAATTCTATTATCCTTTTCAATCTCCATTGTGAATTTTATGTTCTCATGCTGACTGTTTAAATGATCGAAAAACTTGTTCAAACTGTTCCTCCCATGGGGCCAAAGGAAATTTGTATCGTCAACATATCTTCTCCAACCTTTGGGTTTTAAAGGGAAAGAGTCAAGCGTCTATCCTTCAAAGTGTTCCATACATAGGTTTGTGACCACTGGTGACAGTGGGGATCCCATAGCCACACCCTATGTTTTCTCATAAAAACTGCCCCAGAAAGTAAAGAAAGTGGACCTTAGGCAAACTCTTACCAGCGTTGATGTCTCCTTGTCCGTCAGTTCCTCGATGACCTTGATGGCATATTCTACTGGGATCTTGGTATAAAGTGACACCACATCGAAGCTGACTAACAAATCATTCTCTTCTACCTACCACCGCTTGATGTCATAAACCTAATGTGTTGAATCTTTGGCAAATGAGATTTTTAAGCCGACCAAGGGTTTCAACCTATTGGCCAAGAATTTTGCTAGGAGATATGTCAGAGATCCAATGGTGTTAAGAATCGGTCGAAGGGGGATGTTGTCCTTATGGATTTTAGGTAATCCATAAATCTTTGGCACCAAGTAGTTTTTGGGGGTGAGATTCTTTTTTAAAACTTCATCGAGAGAGGATTCATTGATGACCCGAGAGACCTCCTTAATAACCTTGTTGCTAGTGTATTTTTCTAATTTCTTATAGCTCCCGCTGTTGGTCAGATGATCCATCATTATGTTGAAAAAATGATGGATCATATGAAAAACAACGGGAGATATAAGAAATTATAAAAATACCCTAGAAACAAGGTTATTAAGGAGGTCTCTCGGGTCATCAATGAATCCTCTCTCGACGAAGTTTTAAAAAAGAATCTCACCCCCAAAAACTGCTTGGTGCCATGGATTTATGGATCACCTAAAATCCATAAGGACAACATCCCCCTTCGACCGATTGTTAACACCATTGGATATCCGACATATCTCCTAGAAAAATTCTTGGCCAATAGGTTGAAACCCTTGGTCGGCCTAAAAATCTCATTTGTCAAAGATTCAACGCATTGGGTTTATGGCATCAAGCGGTGACAGATAGCAGAGAATTATCTGCTGGTCAACTTCAATGTGGTGTCACTTTATACAAATATCCCAGTAGAATATGTCATCAAGGTCATCGAGGAACTGACAGACAAGGAGACATCAACGTTGGTAAGAGTTTGCCTGAGGTCCACTTTCTTTACTTTCCGGGGAAGTCTTTATGAGAAAACAGAGGGTATGGCTATGGGATCCCCACTGTCACTGGTGGTCGCAAACCTGTATATGGAACACTTTGAAGGACAAGCGCTTGACTCTTTCCCTTTAAAACCCAAAGGTTGGAGAAGATATGTTGACGATACAAATTTCCTTTGGCCCCATGGGAGGAACAGTTTGAATGAGTTTTTCGATCCTTTAAACAGTCAGCATGAGAACATAAAATTCACAATGGAGATTGAAAAGGATAATAGCATTCCATTACTAGATGTTCGCATCACCAAAAAAGGAGATGGTTCCTTTAGGCATGAGGTCTACAGAAAACCCATGCACATGGATAGACATTTACATGTTGTTTCACACCATTTTCCTTCCCAAAAGCTTGGAGTACTTAACACCTTAGTGACTCAAGCTTTACGCATTTCCGACGAAGAGCATGTTGAGTTGGTACTAAATCATCTAGCAGATGCATTTAAAAGGAATGGGTACTCAGTAAACCAAGTTGAGAAATCCATGATAAAGGCAAAAGGATCCTATGTGGGAAAACAAAGTACACGTCAAGAAATAAAGAGGTTTTCCCTCCTTTACATCAAAGGTCTATATGAGAAGATAGCTAAGATCTTAAGGAAAGGTGACATTCATTTGGATTTCTCCCCCATCAACACCATAAAGACTATGTTAGACTCAGTAAAGGATCAGATTGACCCCAACCTACATAAAGGAGTTTATGTTATTCCTTGCTCATGTGTCAAAGTCTACATTGGTGAGACAAGAAAATCGATGAAAGTTAGATTTAAAGAACATGGTGCCGACCTAAAATTGAATAGAGTCCAAAAGTCACCCCTCACTGAAAAATCTTGTACAACTAGCCACCATGTGTGTTTAGAGGATGCTATAGTTGTGGAAAAAATGGATAACTATGGGAAGCGTAAAGTAATGGAGGCTTTGGAAATCGTGTTAAACCCCAATAATTTAAATCGATATGATGGACAGAAGTTAAGCGAGAGTTGGAGACCAATGCTTGTTGACTTAGGAAATGTTACTTGTTGACTTAATATATGTTACGTGACTGATGCTTAGGGTTTAATTTTACCAAGATGACCTCTCTCTGTGCGGGTTTACTTAAGATACATTACCTGACCATTTCTTAGGGTTTATTTTTACCAAGATGACCTCTCTCAGTGAGGGTTTCAAGGATCTTGATATCTATTTAATTGTGTTGTATCTAATTATTCGATGAGACTCTCTTCTCTCTCAAGTGCTCCTCCTGATGATGATCCCTAGAGGGATCGAAACGTGTCGACTCTCTTGTTTCAACGCAGAGTTCCTTTATTTATTTATTTTTCTCCTGCGTCTTCACAATGTTTAACCTCTTAATTAATTTTGATAATTCATTGTTACAACTATTGTTTTTAGTCTATATTAGCCTACCAACCACCTTGGAACAACCCATAATTTGTACAAGGAAAATTACTATCAATATATGCTAAAGTGTTTGTTCAATTACCTTAGCAGAATACATTTCTGAAGCTTGTTTACTATTGTCATTACTTCTATTTCATTGTTGTTACATTTAATTTAGAAAACCTTTTTAAATCCAATTGTTGGTTGATATATTTAGAGAACTCACATAAGACAAAGTATTATCATTGATGCTTTAAATGTTTGTTCACATTGTCTACACAAGTGTGTTCTTATTGATACAAATTGTAGTTGTTATCATTTACTTATCGCCATCATCTACTTATCATTTGTTGCATACATAGATAACCATCATATATTCATAAGTTTACTATCTTGTTGAAGCATCATTATCATTTTCTATTTCCTTTAACGCTTGTTGTTGTATTGGTAAGGTGAAGGTACACTTTATCTTTCTTTTTCTACATCCTTCAAGACTTAAACATGACTTGAGTGACCTAGAGAGAGGGGTAGTTTGCTTATCATTTCTTTCCCTTAATCAACCCACTAGGTCTAGGGACGTCTCCCTTGGAGAATGTTTTTCCTCCTAAATAGAAAATGGTATCTTGTTGGGGTGACAGTGACAGGATTACCCTCATGTTATGCCAGTCTCGACCTACTTTCCTTTAGGATTTTGGCAAGTACATATTGTGTGATAGCGTTTTTGGCTCTGTTGTCGGGGAATACTGAGTCAATATTCCTCAACAACACTTTTTTGGTAATCCTTTTCTCAAAGCCTTCACTTTACAAATATTACCCGGCGACTCCAATGAGGGTGATTCCCTCATTTCCTTTTGATAATCCCTAGAAGGATTATCTGGAAACTTCACTAATTATAAATCCAACCATGGCTTCTCAATCGGACCCAGGTAATTTTAAACCCTTGGATATGAGTAAAATTTCAGGTTACCCTAGAAAAATGCCTCCAAGGTATGAAAAATGGCTCCCAAGATTCATTAGTAGTGATGAATTAAACATTAAAGACCATATGAGTGACGTTTGGGCCTTCTTTCAACTCCACCCTATTAGTGATTATGTTGAATACCTAGCAATGAAACTTTTCTCTACTACTCTTCATGACAATGCTAGAAGATGGTATGATGACCTCCCTAATGCTAGTATTACATATATGGATCACTTAGAGGAATTTTTCCTAAGAATATGGAAAGTCAAAGAGGATCCAGATATGTTACTACAAAGACTTATGCACATAAAGAAGGTTGAGAATGAGGTCGTTAAGGACTTCCATGCCAAGTTTAATAGGACGTCACAAAAAATCCCTAGAATCCATCGTCCAGTTTCTAAGTTCCTCTGTGTCATATATATAAGGGAATTCTCAGAACAATCAAATTTTTTTCTTGATAAAAGGAACCCAACGACAATCCAAGAAGCTTATGACATGGCCACAAAAGTTGAAGATAATATCTTGTCATCCAAGGTAGAATTGTTTTTGCTCCACAAGTCAAGATTGATGACCCAAAAGATACCCCCGAAACTCTTAGTTTTGAAAGAATAACGTCCCTTGAGATCTCTAAAAGGTGGGAACAAGAAATTGACTTGAAAGAGACCAAGGAGAGGGATCTTGATAAAGGTTACCAATCCCATGATGAAGAGAAATAATTTACTCATGATTCCATCAAAGAAGATCTGGTTGAAGGAAAAGAACCTAAAGAACGTGAGATATTGATAAGTGCCTCTCCCTCTGATGAAGCCATCCAAGGTCCTATTCCTCATCCACAAGATGAAGATAATGAGGCTAATCATTTTCCTTTTCAGTTTTTTCATGATGCCTTATTTTATGATTTGGAGGGTGAAGAAGTGTTAGAGGATCCCTTGGATGTATTAAATCCTTCATGTTATGATAAAAATAATGACGTAATTGATAATATTGATGAGTTCATACATGTTGGAAGACATAAATGGGATGTGATTGGTTCTGATGAGGATCCCATTCATGATATGGAGGGTCATTTCCATTTGTTTCCTTTACAACAATCATATGATGTTCCTAATAAGTTTGACGTTTGGCAACAAGATCATGATATAATTACAGATGTTTTCCAAGCACCCAAGGGTGACCTAGTTCTATGTTCTCCTGATGATTTCTGGTCATACCTTGAGGATTTTGATGAGTATTCCTTTGAGCACTTGGATTTATTATAGAATAATATTATCAACCACCATTGTGCTCATATCTTGATAAAGGCAAGGAAATTGCTTTCCTAAAGTAGGGTACTTGTGACAAGGTTTTCCAACTCCCTTCAACTACTTTACCTCGCTATGTCACTAAGGGTGTAGTTGGGAAACATGTCCCTTGTCTTGATTTTTTCTCCAGGAAAAATCCTTCTTTTAGAATTCAAGGGTAGGTTGAATACCTTAAGAAGAAGTTTATTATCTCAATCTTTCAGCTTTCCCTTAAAAAATTTCCAATCATCCTCTAGGTTCTTTCTATTCCATTCTCGGACCTCAGGATGTGACAACATCCAAGGTATCCAACCTTTAGACTCTTTGGTTCAGTATTTTGAGCCTTTGATTTTTCACGATCCCTTTCTAAGATGGATTGAGCACTTTCCTAGAAGTGTAACTTGGCATAATTTTGTCCCTCCCTCCTGCCTCCATGAGATAGACTTTATGATTTCCTATGATATGATGCATGCTCTAACTCAT
>ML796628.1:0-20455 GCA_009831015.1 Picea engelmannii
GTGTGTATCTTATGTGTGACTGATGATCTTTACTCTTACTGTTCATATGCTATATGATTGGTTGATGACACATGAAGAAATCTTAATAATTGTTTAAAAGACATAAAATTGTTTAAGCTTATAAACAACTGATTCACCCCCCCCTCTCAGTTGTTCTAGTATTTCCAACACTTTAGGTACTAGTTGATCGTAAGTCACTTCCAAGTTTGAAGTTTATGAATTTGAATTTCTGCAAGAATTATGTTTTTGGAAAATAGTGTAGATAGAAGTTTAAAAAAGGAAGGCATATAAGCAAAGGTATCCTTGATTACATTCATTCATATGTTTGGGGACCATCTCCTACATTTTATCCTATAGGATTGCCATATTTTGTGACATCTATAGATGATTATTCTAGGAAGGTTTGGGTCTATTTACTTAAAAGAAAAGATGATGTATTTAATAATTTTAAGCAATTCAAAGCTTTGGTTGAAAAGAGCACTAACAGGTCAATCAAGTGCTTAAGGACAGATAATGGAGGTGAGTTCACATCTTTGGAATTTGAGAACTATTGCAAGGAAGTTGGGATCGAAAGACATAAGACCACGGTTTATACTGCTCAGCAGAATGGTGTTGTTAAATGCGTGAATATGACTCTTCTAAAGAGAGAAAGGAGAATGCTCAATAATTCCAATATGCAACAGGAATTGTGGGCATAAGTAATTCTTACAGCATGCTATCTGATAAATCGATCACGATCAACTGCAATAAATTGTAATATTCCAGAAGAGGTATGGGCAGGTCATTCATGTGATTTTTTAAATCTGAGAATATTTGGTTCTGATGCTTATGCTCTTATTTCTAAATATCAATGTTCTAAGTTATATCCTAGATCAAAGAAATATGTCTTTTTTGGTTATGGTGATGGAGTTAAGGGGTATAGATTGTGGGATCCTACTTCCCACAAACTCATCATAAGCAGAGATGTAGTATTTTATGAATCCTCACTCTTAAAATCAGAATTGGTAGATGTTGATGTGAGACGAAAATAAGTACCGCAAGTTTAGCAAATTCAGTCGAAAACTCAACCATATTCAGAAAGGCAGTAGCATGAATAATTTCAAAAGAACAAGATGAAGATGTAGAAGTTCCATAAGAAGAAGATGAATATGTAGATGCATAAATTATCCAAGAAACTGAGGGTATGCCTCAACCATCTCTGAGGAGATATTCACGGGTCAGGAATCCTCCTACAAGGTATGATGATTATGTTTCATTTGTAGCTTTAGTTTTTATTGATGAAGAACCTAATTGTTTTCAGGAATAAATTAAGGTATCTGAAAGTGATCAATGGAAGAAAGATATGAAAGAATAAATGGATTCCTTAGAAAGGAATAAAACATGGGACCTGGTAGAACTTCCAAAGGACAAGAAGGTTGTCGGATGCAAGTGGATCTACAAACTGAAAAAGGGTGTTGATGATAAAGTCGAAAGGTATAAAGAAAGACTAGTAGCCAAAGGGTATTCTCAAAAGGAAGGTATTGATTTTCATGAGATCTTTTCACCAGTTGTGAAGCTTGTTTCAGTTCGTGTTATGTTAGCTACTTGATCTTGAGTTAGAGAAGATAGATGTTAAAACAATGTTTCTACATGGAGATTTAGATGAGTATATATATATGGAACAACCATAAGGGTTTTTTCAGGATCACAATAAGATGTTTGTTTGCAAACTCAAGAAGTCATTGTATGGCCTGAGACATTCTCCCAGGCAATGGTACAAGAAGTTTGATTCCTTCATGGTGAGCCTAAATTTTACAAGAAGTGAATATGATCATTGTGTTTACTTTTAAAAGTTGGAAAATGGCATGTTCATTATTTTGGTGTTATATGTTGACGATATGCTTGTGGCCAGCAAGAGCATGGTCAAAATCAACAAGTTAAAGGCTCGGTTGGCTAGGGCATTTGATATGAAGGATCTAGGAGCAGCAAAACAAATCTTAGGCATGGAGATACATAGAGACAGGAAAAATGGTAAGCTATGGTTATCACAACATAAGTATGTGGAGAAAATACTTATGAGATTCGGTATGAATAATGTGAAACCTGTGCATATCCCTTTGGATTCCCATTTCAAGCTTTCTTCAAGTTTATGTCCTAGTAATGAGGAAGAAAATGATTATATGTCTCGTGTAACATATACTAATGCAGTTGGAAGTTTGATGTATGTGATGGTGAGTACTAGACCATACATTTCACATGTAGTTGGTATTGTTAGTCGATACATGGAAAATCCAGGAAAATGGCATTAGGAAGCAGTGAAATGGGTGCTTCGATATCTTAGAGGCACAAGCAGTTATTCTATCACCAATGATGGTTCCAGAGATTCATTTTTTGGCTATGTAGATTCATATTTTGCACATGACATGGACAAAAGGAGATCCACTTCAGGATATGTCTTTACTCTTGCAGGAGGACCTGTTAGTTGGATGTCAAAGCTTCAAAATGTACTCGTTTTATCAACTACAAACATAGAGTATATGGTTGTTTCACATGCATGTAAGGAGGAAATTTGGTTACAGGGTTTATTGGGTGAGTTTGGAAGGATGCAGGACAAGGTGAAATTATTTTGTGATAGCCAAAGTGTTATTCATTTGGCTAGAAATATAGCTTATCACAGTAAGATGAAGCATATTTATGTTAAGTACCATTTTGTAAGATAGGTTGTTGATGATGGTGGAGTGTCTTTGGAAAAGGTCCATACAAAAGTGAATTCTGCAGACATGTTTACGAAACCAATTTTGATAGATAAGCTATGGTGTTGTTTGGCTTATATTAGTTTACAGAAAAGGTGATGAATTAACTAAGGGCATGATATATCAGGTAAATTGTTTTCAAGGTGGATATTGTTGGAAACATGTCAATGAATTTCCATTTGCGGTCACATGCACATGCATGCAGCTATGTTAATGTTCATGCATGCAATCTATTTATGAATTGCTCGTGTAACTATGTGATCTATTCATGATCAGTTTGTATAACTGAGTGATATATGTTATATATGTGAGCATACCCATAGAGGTGGAGTACAATGTGCATGCAAGCATGTGCAAGGAGAAGAGAGGAGAGTGTGTGAGGAGAGGATGATTGTATGCCTATGAAGGCTATTGTAATTCTCCCTTGAATAATAAGAATACTGATAATCATTGCCCATGGTTTTTTCCCTCATTGGTTTTCCACGTAAATCACTGTGCCAAGTGTATGATTGATGTTCTTGGTTTAATGTGTGTTTGATCTTGCTTATTTTATGCTCTGTTATATGCTATGTTTTGTTTATGTTGCCTAACAATGGTAAACACAATGTAAACAGTACTTATAAATCATTAGGTAACACGATGTAAATAATACCTATAAATCATTAAGCAACTACCCCTTTATAAAATATGTCTTTTTTTCAAAGTCGTATTCATGACTCTAGTAGTTTTTGTTCAACTCCATATTCATCAAGTCAATAGTTTTCTCTAACATCAGATATTATATATCCAAAGAGGCAAGTGGCTATATATCAAAAGAGGCAAGTGGTTGAGAGGCCAAGGAACTTTTGGAAAGGTAGGGAATCATCGTATTCTTGGACTGAGAATTGGACTCTACCTATAAATCATTGATCATGTTTTATCCCCCATTTATGAAACAAGATCCCAGTTTAATACAGAATCCATAATGCCACGGTTTTTTCCATTGAATCTATATGGATGATTACAATACTAGTTTGTTGGGAATATGTTGACTCTTCCTTTTTGATGCTCTTCCTTTTTGATGTGGCATTGTGTTTTTTTAGTCATTCAACAATAAATTTCCATGTGCGATACAATATCTTGATGAGAAAAATACACGCAAGCATCCATCAGGATGACCAGGATTTTATAGATGGAGGTGAGATTTTTTTCTTATCACATATCATGTCAAGAAGCAATAAGTTGAAGTTATGAGAATCTAAATCTAACTCCTTATAATAGTTCGATGCCTATATAATTCACAAATCTAATTCCCTATCATTTTCAAATAGAATACCTTATAATTTTACATATTGTAGATTAGTTTTTCAAATCTAATTCCTTATAATTTTACATATTGTAGATTAGTTGATTAATGTAGGATTTAGTTTTCACTAAATTATGGATTCATATCATGTGAATACTTCATCACATGTCAACTTTGCTTAGATGCATCAATTCGTAAAAACAACAATTAGATTCTATTAGAATTCTCTTTATTCAATACACTACATGCCTCACAAATCCATGTCATGAATTCATAAAAACAACAACGGGATGCCATTAGAATTCTCTTTATTCAATATAGTACATGCCTACATCTCTATCAAATGAATCCATGTGACTCTGCAATGTTTTTGTTGAGGTACTTCCCCCTTTATCTTTCCTCCCCCATCCCTATGGAATTTCAGAGCATCAGTTCAATCCCCTACAATCAACATCTAAAGCTTAGCACCCAAATCCGACCCTTCCTTTCTAAACTTACTCTGCATATTAAGTTCAAAGAGCCTTTCTAAACAACTCACAAAATTGTCACCGAGTAGTTGTTTTTTTAAGAGTCTAAAATCATTGTTAATCCTTCTGGTTATTGCTTGAAGAAAAGTAAGGATGGTAAACTTGGCTAGAATGTTGACAACATGATTTTGATTTAGGTTGAGTTGTGAAGCTCGGTCAGTAGAATTTGTTTATGGAAATCAAAAGGGTCGAGTCCACATATATAAATTTGTATGTGGAATTCACCCAAGTCATATGAATGGGTGCCTTTGGAATTGGATGACAAAGACCACATGTGTGAGCACAGAGTTTAAGAGGTGGTGGTACCAATTAGGACGAAACTACACATTTAATCCTACAGCTTCAGGAGGTAAACTAGATCTCATTTGTCTCTTTATGAATATATTTGAACTTTAAACATGGATTTTATTTGAAACCACTTTTCATAAATCCTAGGTAAATCACTTGTTCAGACCACAAATGACATGATAATATTTGGAATTACAATATTTTTAAAAATATCTGGGTCATGCAGTTTTGCCCTCGCCTAGGAGACAATGGGATAGAATTCTAAGGGAGTTGCACATGCTGCAAAAAATCCATCGGAATTCATTCCGTCTATTGTTGGGCAGTGTCCACTGGCATTCATTACATGTGGTGTTGGGCAGAGGTTGTGCATAGGACAAAATTTTACTATATTGAATTCCAGCCATGGATTTGCAACGCCTCTGGTTTGATATTTTTTGTTTGTACAAACATGCATCCATTGTGCTATTATGATGCTTTATCATCAGCATTGAGCTCAGATCATATTGGGTTCTTTATTTTTGGATTAGTAAGATATTAAGGCTAGGAGAGAAGAACAATTACATGATTTTTATCGTCAAAGGCATTATAGATAATCTATAGTTGTCCACCCACTTGTTCTTGGATCCACTACGCAATGATCAAATCTTGGATTTGCAGCGCACAAGGAAACTGTGTGCAACACAATGACAAAATACTGCATGCCACAATCTTTGTCATTGAATTACTCAGGACTTGTCACATAGTTCACAAACTACAAAAAATGTTGTGCATTGTAAAATGATTTAAAGAACAATTTATAAATGTGGAATAAAAATTTGTTATGCTTAGCATATAAGCTCATAAATATGACATAAACTTGATATTAATAAACTTCAGTGTAGTGTGCAAATACAAAATACAATGAGAGAGATGAGCTTAGGCTCAAATGACTTCTGCTGACTTTACAAACTCAGAGCTTGTGCTTGGACTTCTTCAACTCCTCAGTTGTTGTTGGTTCTCCTCCTCTACATATTGCATCATGCATCATCGACTAACTAAATGAATCAGACGTATATGAACTTCGACTGAGACTTCCTACAAAAGCTAAGACTGACTCAACATTTAACACTACCATTAATTCAACTGAATCTTTATCTACCTAACTGAACTCGAGAAGAATAGAAATCGGCTCCATTTATAACTTCCTACTTGCCGAATGACTTTGATTAAATGTGTGACTTTGCACTTGCAGACTATTAGATTGACTGACTGACATTTCAGCTACTGATAGAATGACTAACAGACAAATCGACGGAGACGTGAAGATATCACCAATTTGTAATTACTATTTCCAACACTCCCCCTTAATTATAAGTAGGTGGGATTACAAAAGAAAATTACATCAAAAATTTGAATTTGCATTTCACTGTCACTCATTTTTTACTGCGCAGACTCCGAGACTACTGCGTAAATGCTAAAATGCATCTCTTTCTAAATCTTTTGTAAAAATGTCGGCAATTTGTTCTTTTGACCTGCAAAATTCTAAATAGATCTCTTTGTTATTCACCAATTCTCTGATAAAGTGATAACTTGTATCAATATGCTTGGTTTTCTTGTGAAACACATGGTTCTTTGATAACATGATGGTTGAATTGTTTTCATAGAATATTGTAGTTGGTTCTTGTTGTTCCCGCAACAAATCTTTTAACATTCTTCTCATCCAAACTGCTTGACAATTTGCGCTTGTAGTTGCGACGTACTCAACCTCTGTTGAAGAAAGAGTTACTATGGGTTGCTTCCTTGAATCCCGTGATACCATACCTGTTCCAAAATTAAACATGTACCTAGAGGTACTTTTCCTGTCATCTATGTTGCCTCCACAATCACTGTCAGTGTATCCAATGAGTCTAAAATCTTCTGAAGTGGAGTACTTAATACCAAAATATTTTGTTCCATTTACATATCTCAGGATTCTCTTTCCTGCCTTCCAATGTGATTCTTTTGGAGTTTCCAGGAACCTTCATATTAGGCTCACTCCATACATAATATCAGGTCTTGTCGTTGTGAGATACATAAGACTGCCTACCAATATTTTAAACAGTGTGGGATCCACCTTGGACCCTTTATCTTCCTTGCTTAACTTCAATCATGTTATGACAAGTGTTGGTGTTTCTTTTGAGTTCATCATATTGAATCTTTTCAATATTTCATGTGCATACTTAGACCGTGAGATAAATATGCCACTTTTGGACTGGTGAACTTCTATTCCCCAAAAAATATCTCATAAGCACCAAATCAGTCATTTCAAATTCATCCTTCATTACTGACTTGAATTCTTCTATGCCAAAGTCACCTGTAAAAATAAAAACATCTACATATAAGCAAACAATTAACATATTACCTTATTGGTTTTATTTGATGTACAGTGTTGGCTCACTTTAACTTCTCTGAAATCCATTCTATGTGAGATAGGAATCAATGTGACTGTACCAAGCTCTGGTTGTTTTCTTTAATCCATATAGTGCTTTCACCAATATATACACTTTTTCTTCTTGTCCTAGAACCTAATAACCTTGTGGTTGTTCCACATATACTTCTTCTTCTAAATGTCCATTCAAAAATGTTGACTTTACATCCATCTCATAGACTGGCCACTTGTACTGCGTGGTAATTACTAAAACGGTTCTGACAATGTCCATGCGCGCAAATGGTGCAAATGATTCATTGAAATCAATTCCAGTTTGTTGTGTAAAGCCTCTTGCAACTAACCTTGCCTTGTGCTTCTACACATTTCCATCTGCATCTTGCTTGGTTTTATAAATCCATTTGACACTTATCACATCCTTGTATTTAGGTACATCTACCAATTTCCATGTCTAATTGTTCTCTATGCATCTAATTTCTTCATCCACAACTTGCGCCCATACATCCTCTTTGACAGCTTCTTCAAAGGTTAATGGATCATCTATTTGTGAAAACAAAGAAAAACTGAAAACGAATTTGTTGCATCCTCATTATAGATTTCGCGCAAACTTATTTTCTTCCTTGGAAACAAACTTGCTAATGTTGGATATGGAGATGTAGAACTACTTGAACTACTTGTTGGTGTTTGTTGTGCTCTATGTGTAGACTGCGTACCTATTGTTCTTACTAGAGTACTTTTTGTTTTCATTTGCGTCGTAGTGCCAGGTGTAGAAGGGATTGTGCATTGACCTGTGCATGGTGTTTGAACCACTTCATGTTTTGTGTCATCATGCTCCATTTCATCAATAATTTTGATTGTCTTTTCTACACTCCCATCCCATGTTTCATTCTCCACGAACTAAACATCGCGACTGATTATGAATTTTCTTGTGACAAGGTCATAAAATTTGTATCCTTTTGTTTCTTCAGAATACCCAACAAATATACATTTATGTCCTTTGTTGCCCAACTTCCTTCTCAGCTCATTTGAAACATGTGCGTATGTGATACATATACGTTGTTTAACCTTTTGGCATTTTATTTGACAAATATATGCATTTTAATGAATCAACTTTTATTTTTTTCACTTTCGGTGGTTTTGGATTAATCAACTTTTTTTTTTTTAATTAGCATTAAATACTCAAATGACACAATATCAAACACATCAATGCAATGGGATGGGAGTATCAAGGATAACCCTCATCCTCTCCAACATGTGAGCCATTATCCTAACTCTATTTATTGAATTTCTTAGTCAAGCCAATATCATGACTCTATTTATTGAATACTTTTGGTATTTATCACCGTTGTCTTTGTGGGATAATGGAGTGCTTTGATTTTTGGAATTGGACAAAAATGTGGCTTGGACTTTAAAGTGACTAACCTGCTAGTAAGTGTTATCTTTGCATTTTGGTTGCCTCTCAATTTTGGTTATTATATTTAAAATTGGAAAGATTCTCAAAGGAATGTGGAAAAGGTTGTCTGGGCTTATGGTGAAGGTCTTTTAAATTCATTCCATGGGAAGATGTTTATGAATTTCAGTTTTTATCTCCTTTTTTGTCTAGTTTTTTTAACTTTGTATGTTTTTTTCCAAGATTTCTTTTTTGTAGGGTATATCATGGGGAAAATCTAGTTTATGGTCTTTATTTAAGTTTCAATTTTCAAAGGACAAGTAGTGTGTTTCATGATTCCTTCTATGTTTTGTTGGTTAGACTCTTTTTCTCCTCGGCATCCTTTCCATAGTTTACATCTCAAGCAATTCACCCATGGAGAACATAGGCTTTATGGAATTTAGGAGAACCCTAAGAAGACATGAGGAATACATACAGTCTAATAGGAATTCTATGTTCTTAGTAACAACTAAAGTGCATGAGAAGAAGCACCATTGTGTCTCCAAATTTGCAACCATCATCAATTTACTCGTTCAACAAAAATAGAGGATTGATATATTAGAAAAAGAATGCATTATGTTTTGGAACTTGGCTCTTAATCTATGCAATGTTGTTTATCCACAACCTTAAATAATGAGGTATCCATTAACTCTACTCATACTAAAGTGGAGAAAGATGAAATGATCAACCAACTAAAAAAACTAATAGATATTGAGTAACAAAACTCTTCTCTTTTAAATGTTGATCAAAAGAAAGCCAATAATCATCATGTATTTAGTTTAGTTAGTTGCTATGTTTTTGTGTCTTAAATTTAGATTTTTTTATCAAACATATTACTTATATGAAAAGTTAAGTTAAACATACTACTTACATGAAAAGTTAAAAGGTTTATTATATAATCTTTCATCGAAATTACTTATTTGATGAAATTAACTTATTATGTTGAGTAAAATTGTAGAACGCTCCTTTTATATAATATTATTAACCTAACTATAACATTTTAATATAATATAATATTTCATGTTTTATTAAAAAAAAATCTCTCATAGTAAAAATTTGAATGGTTGGGTTAAAACTAACGAGCAATCCAAAAATAAATCTAAAAAAACCTGCCGAAGGGTGAAGGGCCAATGACCGTTATTAATATCCATATAAGAATTATATTTTTTTTGGTGGGGGTATGGGAGCGATTCGAAAGTTAAAGAAAAATGCTTGAATTTTGAAGATTGAATTTTATTTGTTATTAATATTTATTTTTATTTTATTTTTGAGGATTGAATTTTTTAAATTAAATTATTTTATTTTATATTTATTTTTGCACATTGAATATTTTTAAATGAAAGGATTTTATTTTATAATTTATAATATTTTTAGAGAATGATATTATTAAAATTAATTAAGAAGGTTAATTTTTTAAAAATTGATTTCATATATATATATATATATATATATATATATATATATATCCAAAATTTATAAGTTTTTCAATACTTTGAATCTATTTTTTATTAAGAAATGCAATTTAAACAATAAAAAATTGTGATTTCATGTAAATTTATATAGCCAAATTCCTTTGGTAAAGTAGAACAGCGAAACAACATCAAAAGGAATAAATGAGCCCCTTTATCACATGTAAATGAAGTAGCACAAATATAAAATAACAATGTAACGTTAAGTTAAAAATAATGAAACAAAACCATTTCACTTAAATAACAAGTGTTGGTCTCATTCCCCAAAAGCTTAAATGGACATAGATGGAGATGGTTGTTGGAAACATGCCAACGAATTTCCTCATGCGGTCACATGCACATGCATGCAACTATGTTAATGCGCATGCATGCAATCTATTTATGAACTGCTCGTGTAACTATGTGATCTATTCATGATCAGTTTGTATAATTGAGTGATAGATGTTATATATGTAAGCATAACCATAGAGGTGGAGTACAATGTGTGTGAAAACGTGTGCAAGGAGAAAAGAGAAGAGTGTGTGAGGAGAGAATGATTCTATGCCTATGAAGGCTATTGTAATTCTCCCTTGAAAAATAAGAATATCGATAATCATTTCCCATGGCTTTTTCCCTCATTGGGTTTCCACATAAATCATTGTGTCAAGTGTGTGATTGATGTGCTTGGTTTAATGTGTGCTTGATATTGTTTATTTTATGCTATGTTGTATGCTATGCTTTGCTTCCGCTGCCTAACAAGTGGTATCGGAGCTTAGATTTGAAGGAGAAAAGAGCTAAGGAGAATAAAATCTAGTAGTTGGATCGAAGAGCCTGGTTTATTAGAAGTTGTGATTTTCTTTTGGGCAGTTGTTTCTGCTAATGGAAAAAGTGTAGAGTTCCAAGTTTGAGGTGGAAAAGTTCAGTGGTAAGAATATATTTGTGCTATGGAAGCTCAAGATGTGATATCTTGTTGTGCAACAAGGATTGCAAAACACCTTGGCTGGAAAGTCAAAGAAACTGGAAAGTGTGATAGACAAGGACTGGGAGGATATGGATGCAAGAGCCTTCAGTATTATTTGTTTGTGCCTGGAAGATGAGGTGTTTTTTAACATCGCTAAAGAGACGACAACAGAAATTTTGTGGACCAAAGTGGAGAGTTTGTATATGACAAAGAACTTGTCAAACATAATCTTTTTGAAGAGGTAGTTGTACAGCTTCAGATGAAAGAATATATGAAAATGGTTGATCACTTGAATGTTTTCAATAGCTTGATTTGTCAATTAACTAATATGGAAGTAAAGTTCAAAGATGAGGACAAGGCAGTTACGCTACTTTGTTTATTGCCTGAGTCTTGGGACCATCTGGTCACAACTGTGTGGTTTAACACAACATATGCCATTGATTATGACACTGTTGTGGGAGCTTTGTTGTCTGAGGAGATAAGGAAAACATCTGATAAATAAACCTCAACAACAGAAGCAATGGTGGTCAGAGGTCAATCTACAAAAAGAGGGAAAAGTCAGAGGGGTACGTCAAGGTCTAAGTCAAGAGGCAAGAAGAGTAAGAATAAATCTTGGTTCTGTGGAAAATCTGGGCATCTCAAGAAGGATTGTTGGAAAAGACAGAATGCATCCAAGGAGGACTCCACAAAAGAATCAAAGGAAGTTAATGTAGCATAAACAAGTTCAGGTTCCAGTTCAGGTATGGTTGATGATGTATTGTCTACTTGTGATGTTTCACATCAAAATCAGCATTGGTTGTTAGATTCTAGTGTGTCCAGTCACATGTGTCTTCATAGAAATTGGTTCTCAACTTATCAATCTATTGATGATGGTGTTGTTTTTATGGAAAATGATTTTTATTATAAAATTGCTGGAGTTGGTAGCGTCCTGATTAGAATGCATGATGGTTTTGTAATAACATTAACAAATGTAAGACATGTACTTGAACTTAGAAATAACTTGATATCTTTGGGAGTTCTATATTATGTTGGTTACAAGTGTAGAGCTCAAGGTGGAGTATTGAAGGTGTCCAAAGGCATCTTAGTAGTCATGAAGGCAAAGAGGATCGGGAACCTTTATCAGCTTGAAGGAAGGACAGAGGTAAATCAAGAAGTGGTAGCATCTGAAGATGAAAGTGACTATGTTCATATATGGCATCAATGTTTGGGTCATATGAGCGAGGAAGGGCTTTAGGTACTAGTTGATCGTAAGTCACTTCCAGGTTTGAAGTTTGTGAATTTGAATTTCTGTAAGAATTGTGTTTTTGGAAAATAGTGTAGACAAAAGTTTAAAATAGGAAGGCATATAAGAAAAGGTATCCTTGATAACATCCATTCAGATGTTTGGGGACCATCCCTTACAGTTTGTCTTAGAGGATCGTCATATTTTGTGACATTTATAGATGATTATTCTAGGAAGGTTTGTGTCTATTTACTTAAAAGAAAAGATGATGTATTTAATACTTTTAAGCAATTCAAAGCTTTGGTTGAAAAGATCACTAACAGGTCAATCAAGTGTTTAAGGACAGATAATGGAGGTGAGTTCACATCTTTGGAATTTGAGAACTATTGCAAGGAAGTTGGGATCGAAAGACATAAGCCCACGGTTTATAATGCTCAGCAGAATGGTGTTGCTAAACGCATGAATATCACTCTTCTAGAGAGAGAAAGGAGAATTCTCAATAATGCCAATATGTAGCAGGAATTGTGGGCATAAGTAGTTCTTACAGCATGCTATCTAATAAATCGATCACCATCAACTGCAATAAATTGTAATATTCCAGAAGAGGTATGGATAGGTCATTCATGTGATTTTTTAAATCTGAGAATATTTGGTTGTGATTCTTATGCTCTTATTTCTAAATATCAACATTCTAAGTTAGATCCTAGATCAAAGAAGTATGTGTTTTTTGGTTATGGTGATGGAGTTAAGGGGTATAGACTGTGGGATCCTACTGCCCACAAACTCATCATAAGCAGAGATGTAGTATTTTATGAATCCTCACTCTTAAAATCATAATTGGTAGATGTTAATGTGAGACAAAAATAAGTATCGCAAGTTCAGCAAATTCAGTCGGAAACTCAACCATATTCACAAAGGCAGGAGCATGAAGAATTTCCATAAGAAGACGATGAAGATGTAGAAGTTCCATAAGAAGAAGATGAAAATGTAGATGCATAAATTATCTAGGAAACTGAGGATATGCCTCAACCATCTCTGAGGAGATATTCACGGGCTAGGAATCCTCCTACAAGGTATGAAGATTATGTTTCATCTATGGCTTTAGTTTTTATTGATGAAGAACCTAATTGTTTTCAGGAATAAATTAAGGTATCTGAAAGTGCTCAATGGAAGAAAGATATGAAAGAATAAATAGATTCCTTAGAAAGGAATAAAACATGGGACCTGGTAGAACTTCCAAAGGAAAAGCAGGTTGTCAGATGCAAGTGGATCTACAAACTGAAAAAGGGTGTTGATGATAAAGTCGAAAGGTATAAAGAAAGACTAGTAGCCAAAGGGTATTCTCAAAAGGAAGGTATTGATTTTCATGAGATCTTTTCACCAATTGTGAAGCTTGTTTCAGTTTGTGTTATGTTAGCTACTTGATCTTGAGTTAGAGAAGATAGATGTTAAAACAATGTTCCTACATGGAGATTTAGATGAGGATATATATATATGGAACAACCAGAAGGGTTTGTTCAGGATCACAATAAGATGTTTGTTTGCAAATTCAATAAGTCATTGTATGGCCTGAGACATTCTCCTAGGCAATAGTACAAGAAGTTTGATTCCTTCATGGTGAGCCTAAATTTTACAAGAAGTGAATATGATCATTGTGTTTACTTTAAACAGTTGGAAAATTGCATGTTCATTATTTTGGTGTTATATGTTGACGATATGCTTGTGGCCAGCAAGAGCATGGTCAAAATAACAGGTTAAAGGCTCGGTTGGCTAGAGAGTTTGATATGAAGGATCTAGGAGCAACAAAACAAATCTTAGGCATGAAGATACATAGAGACGGGAAAAATGGTAAGCTATGGTTATCACAACATAAGTATGTGGAGAAAATACTTATGAGATTTGGTATGAATAATGTGAAACCCGTACATATCCCTTTGGATTCCCATTTCAAGCTTTCTTCAAGTTTATGTCCTAGTAATGAGGAAGAAAAGGATTATATGTCTCATGTACCATATGCTAATGCAATTGGAAGTTTGATGTATGTGATGGTGAGTACTAGACCAGACATTTCACATGCAGTTGGTATTGTTAGTTGATACATGGAAAATCCAGGAAAATGGCATTGGGAAGCAGTGAAATGGGTGCTTCGATATCTTAGAGGCACAAATAGTTATTCTATCACCAATGATGGTTTTAGAGATTCTGTTTTCGGCTATGTAGATTCAGATTTTGCATGTGACATGGACAAAAGGAGATCCACTTCATGATATGTCTTTACTCTTGCAGGAGGACCTGTTAGTTGGATGTCAAAGCTTCAAAACGTACTCTCTTTATCAACTACAAACACAAAGTATATGGTTGCTTCACATGCATGTAAGGAGGAAATTTGGTTACAGGGTTTACTGGGTGAGTTTGGAAGGATGCAGGACAAGGTGAAAGTATTTTGTGATAGCCAAAGTGTTATTCATTTGGCTAGAAATACAGCTTATCACAGTAAGATGAAGCATATTTCTGTTAAGTACCATTTTGTAAGATAGGTTGTTGATGAAGGTGGAGTGTCTTTGGAAAAGGTCCATACAAAAGTGAATTTTGCAGACATGTTTACGAAACCAGTTTTGATAGATAAGCTATGGTGTTGTTTGGCTTATCTTGGCTTGCATAAAAGGTGATGAATTAACTAAGGGCATGATATATTAGGTAAATGGTTTTCAAGGTGGATATTGTTGGAAACATATCAATGAATTTCCATTTGCGGTCACATGCACATGCATGTAGCTATGTTAATGCTCATACATGCAATCTATTTATGAACTGCTTGTGTAACTATGTGATCTATTCATGATCAGTTTGTATAACTGAGTGATATATGTTATATATGTGAGCATACCCATAGAGGTGGAGTACAATGTGTGTGCAAGTGTGTGCAAAGATCAGAGAGCAGAGTGTGTGAGGAGAGGATGATTGTATGCCTATGAAGGCTATTGTAATTCTCCCTTGAATAATAAGAATACTGATAATCATTGCCCATGGTTTTTTCCCTCATTAGTTTTCCACATAAATCACTGTGCCAAGTGTATGATTGATGTGCTTGGTTAATGCGTGTTTGATATTTCTTATTTTATGCTCTGTTATATGTTATGTTTTGCTTTTGTTGCCTAACAATGGTAAACACAATGTAAATAGTACTTATAAATAATTAGGTAACACGATGTAAATAATACCTATAAATCATTAAGAAACTACCCCTTTATAAAATATGTTTTTTTTTCAAAGTCGTATTCATGACTCTAGTAGTTTTTGTTCAACACCATATTCATCAATTCAATAGTTTTCTCTGACATCAGATAGTATATATCCAAAGAGGAAAGTGGCTGAGAGGCCAAGGAACTTTTGGAAAGGTAGGGAATCATCGTATTCTTGGACTTATAATTGGACTCTACCTATAAATCATTGATCATGGTTTATCCCCTAGTTATGAAACAAGATCTTAGTTTAATACAGAATCCATAATGCCACAGTTTTTTCCTTTGAATCTATATGGATGATTACAGTACTAGTTTGTTGGGAAGATGTTGACTCTTCCTTTTTGATGCTCTTCTTTTTTGATGTGGCATTGTGTGTTCTTTTAGTCATTCAACAATAAATTTCCATGTGCAATACAATATCTTGATGAGAAAAATACACGCAAACATCCATCAGGATGACCAGGATTTTATAGATGGAGGTGAGATTTTTTTCTTGTCATATATCATGTCAAGAAGCAATAAGTTAAAGTTATGAGAATCTAAATCTAATTCCTTGTAATAGTTCGGTTCCTATATAATTCACAAATCTAATTCCCTATCATTTTCAAATAGAATACCTTATAATTTTACATATTGTAGATTAGGTTTTCAAATCTAATTCCTTATAATTTTACATATTGTAGATTAGTTGCTTAATGTAGGATTTAGTTTTCACTAAATTATGGATTCATATCATGTGAATACTTCATCACACATCAACTTTTCTTAGATGCATCAATTCGTAAAACAACAATTGGATGCTAGTAGAATTCTATGTATTCAATACACTACATGCCTCATGAATCCATGTCATGAATTCATAAAAACATTAATGGGATGCCATTAGAATTCTCTTTATTCAATATAGTACATGCCTACATCTCTATCAAATGAATCCATGTGACTCTGCAATGTTGTTGTTGAGGTACTTCCCCTTTTATCTTTCCTCCCCCATCCCTATGGAATTTCAGAGCATCAGTTCAATCCCCTGCAGTCAACATCTAAAGCTTAGCACCCAACTCTGGCCCTTACTTTATAAACTTACTCTGAATATTAAGTTCAAAGAGCCTTTCTAAACAACTCACAAAACTATCACCGAGTAGTTGTTTTTTTAAGAGTCTAAAGTCATTGTTAATGCTTTTGGTTATTGCTTGAAGAAAAGTAAGGATGGTAAACTTGGCTAGAATGTTGACAACATGCTTTTGATTTAGGTTGAGTTGTGAAGCTCGGTCGGTAGAATTTGTTTATCGAAATCAAAAGGGTCGAGTCCACATATATAAATTTGTATGTGGAATTCACCCAAGTCATCTGAATGGGTGCCTTTGGAATTGGATGACAAACACCAGAGGTGTGAGCTCAGAGTTTAAGAGGTGGTGGTACCAATTAGGAGGATACTACACATTTAATCCTACAGCTTCAGGAGGTAAACCAGATCTCATTTGTCTCTTTATGAATATATTTGAACTTTAAACATGGATTTTCTTTGAAACCACTTTTCATAAATCCTAGGTAAATCACTTGTTTAGACAACAAATGACATGATAATATTTGGAATTACAATATTTTTAAAAATATCTGGGTGATGCAGTTTTGTCCTCACCTAGAAGACAATGGGATAGAATTCTAAGGGAGTTGCACATGCTGCAAAAAATCTACCGGCATTCATTCCATCTATTGTTGGGCAACGTCCACTGGAATTCATTCCATGTGGTGTTGGGCAGAGGTTGTGCATAGGACAAAAGTTTACTATATTGAATGTCAGCCATGGATTTGCAATGCTTCTGGTTTGATATTTTTTGTTGGTACAAACATGCACCCATTGTGCTATTATGATGCTTTATCATCAGCATCGAGCTTAGATCATAGTGGGATGCTTTATTTTTGGATCAATAAGATATTAAGGCTAGGAGATAAGAATAGTTACATGATTTTTATCGTCAAAGGTGTTATAGATAATCTCTAGATGTCCACCCACTTGTTCTTGGATCCACTACGCAACGATCAAATATTGGATCTGCAGCGCACAAGGAAATTGTGTGCAGCACAGTGACAAAATATTGCACACCACAATCTTCGTCATTGAATTACTCAGGACTTGTCACATAGTTCAAAAACTACACAAAATGTTGTGTGTTGTAAAATGCTTTAAAGAACAATTTTAAAATGTGGAATAACAAGTTGTTATGCTTAGCATATAAGCTCATAAATACGACATAAACTTGATATTAATAAACTTCGGTGCAGTGCGCAAATACAAAATACAATGAGAGAGATGATCTTAGGCTCAAATGACTTATGTTGACTTTACAGACTCAGAGCTTGTGCTCGGACTTCTTCAACTCCTCAGTTGTTGTTGGTTCTCCTCCTCTACATCTTGCATCGTGCATCATCGACTAACTAAACGAATCAGACTTATATGAACTTCAACTGAGACTTCCTACAGAAGCTAAGACTGACTCAACATTAAACACTACCATTAATTCAATTGAATCTTCATCTACCTAACTAAACTCGAGAAGAATAGAAATCGACTCCATTTATAACTTCCTACTCATCGAATGACTTTGAGTAAATTTGCGACTTTGCACTTGTAGAATGTCAGATTGACTGACTGGAATTTCGGCTACTAATAGAATGATTGACAGACAAATCAACGGAGACGTGAAGATATCACCGACTTGTAATTACTATTTGCAACACTCCCCCTTAATTATAAGTAGGTGGGATTACAAAAGACAATTACATCAAAATTTTGAATTTGCATTTTACTGTCACTCATTTGTTACTACGTAGACTCCTAGACTACTGCGTAGATGCTAAAATGTATCTCTTGCTAAATCCTTTGTAAAAATGTCTACAATTTGTTCTTTTGACCTGCAAGATTCTAAATAGATCTCTTTGTTATTCACCAATTCTCTGATAAGGTGATACCTTGTATCAATATGCTTGGTTTTCTTGTGAAACACATGGTTCTTTGATAACATGATGGTTGAATTGTTTTCATAGAATATTGTAGTTGGTTCTTGTTGTTCCTGCAACAAATCTTTTAACATTCTTCTCATCCAAACTGCTTGACAATTTGCACTTGTAGTTGCGACACACTCAACCTCTGTTGAAGAAAGAGTTACTATGGGTTGCTTCCTTGATTCCCATGATACCATACATGTTCCAAAATGAAACGTGTACCCAAAGGTAATTTTCTTGTCATCTATGTTGACTCCACAATCACTGTCAGTGTATCCAATGAGTCTAAAATCTTATGAAATGGAGTACTAAATACCAAAATATTTTGTTCCATTTACATATCTCAGGATTCTCTTTCCTGCCTTCCAATGTGATTCTTTTGGAGTTTCCATGAACCTTCATATTAGGCTCACTCCATACATAATATCAGGTCTTGTCCCTGTGAGATACATAAGACTACCTACCAATATTTTAAACAGTTTGGGATCCACCTTGGACCCTTTATCTTCCTTGCTTAACTTCAATCCTGTTATGACAAGTGTTGGTGTTGCTTTTGAGTTCATCATATTGAATCTTTTCAATATTTCATGTGCATACTTAGACTGTGAGATAAATATGCCATTTTTGGATTGGTGAACTTCTATTCCCCAAAAAATATCTCATAAGCACCAAATCAGTCATTTCAAGTTCATCCTTCATGACTGACTTGAATTCTTCTATGCCAAAGTCACCTGTAAAAATAAAACCATCTACATATAAGAAAACAATTAACATATTACCTTATTGATTTTATTTGATGTACAGTGTTGGCTCACTTTCACTTCTCTGAAATCCATTCAATGTGAGATAGGAATCAATGTGACTGTACCAAGATCTGGTTGTTTTATTTAATCCATATAGTTCTTTCGCCAATCTATACACTTTTTCTTCTTATCCTAGAGCCTCATAAAATTGTGGTTGTTCCACATATGCTTCTTCTTCTAAGTGTCCATTCAAAAATGTTGACTTTACATCCATCTGATAGACTAGCCACTTGTACTGTGTGGCAATTGCTAAAACGGTTCTGACTATGTCCATGCGCGCAAATGGTGCAAATGTTTCATTGAAATCAATTCCAGTTTTTTGTGTAAATCCTCTTGCAACTAACCTTGCCTTGTGCTTCTACACATTTCCATCTGCATCTTACTTGGTTTTATAAATCCACATGACACTTATCACATCCTTGTCTTTAGGTACATCTACCAATTTCCATGTCTGATTGTTCTCTATGCATATAATTTCTTCATCCACAACTTGTGCCCATACATCCTCTTTGACAACTTCTTCAAAGGTTAATGGATCATCTATTTGTGAAAACAAAGAAAAAATTGAAAATGAATTTGTTGCATCCTCATTATAGATTTCGCGCAAACTTATTTTCTTCCTTGGAAACAGACTTGCTAATGTTGGATCTTGAGATGTAGAACTACTTGAACTACTTGTTGGTGTTTGTTGTGCTCTAGGTGTAGAATGCGCACCTATTGTTCTTACTGGAGTACTTTTTGTTTTCATTTGTGTCGTAGTGCTAGGTGTAAAAGGGATTGTGCACTGACCTGTGCATGGTGTTTGAACCACTTCATGTATTTTGTCATCATGATCCATTTCATCAATAATTTTGATTGTCTTCTCTACACTCCCATCCCATGCTTCATTCTCCACGAACTGAACATCGCAACTGATTACGAATTTTCTTGTGACAAGGTATAAGGTAGCTAGAGAGGTAGTGGGGGGGCCCATAGTGATAATAGTGGAGGTCATTCAATGTAAGGTGGACTAGGTCCACTATATTATTAAATAAGGTCCACTATGGTAGTTAGATATAATAAATGGGTAATTAGATATAATAAATGTAAGAGGACTTCTTAGAAGGTT
>ML796628.1:27489-45720 GCA_009831015.1 Picea engelmannii
AAGTGGGGCACACCATTCAGTGGGGGATTTCAGATCTACAGAGATTGAGAGGGATCTTGGAGATTCGGTCACCTGGGTTGTTCTTACCATCACCCGATCTATCAGTTGGCATATTTATTAGGGATATTGGACACTTTTGGCAGCAAGGTCGAGTTATTGAGGGTTACAACCTTCTATTGGAGCGTGGCATTCTTCAGCTGGAGAGTTTGGCATTCAGATCTGCCTGTATTGATCTTCCTTTCTCATTTAGCCTTTGGAGGCATATTTTGTATTAGCGGGAGCATTTTGTAGCAGCTCTTATCTATTGTCTATCTTCTTGGCCATCTGTTGAGCATTCCAGATCGGCATCTTCATTGTAGCAGGTTTCTCTATTTTATGAATAAAGAAGAATTGAGATGTTTTGGTTTGTCTATCTTATTGCATATGGTTGAGTTATGTTCCATGGTTATCTCTTTCTATTATTTGTTGCATACACACATATAAACACATCTAAAAGGTATATCAACAAAGTGTTTGACGAAATACCTCACTCAGAAAAAGTTTTAAAAAGACACCAAAACAGTAATGATCCTTGCATAATGGCTTGGGATCATTACACAACAACAAAAGCAATGGTGGTCAAAGGTTGATCTATAGAAAGAGAGAAAATTCAGAAGGGTAAGTCAAGGTCTAAGTCAAAAGGAAAGAAGAGTAAACAGAAATGTTGGTTCTGTGGAAAATCTGGGCATCTCAAGAAGGATTGTTGGAAAAGACAAAATGCATCCATGGAGGACTCCACAAAAGAATCAAAGGAAGCTAATGTAGAAGAAACAAGTTCATGTTCCAGTTCAGGTATGGTTGATGAGGTATTGTCCACTTTTGATGTTTCACATCAACATCAGCATTGGTTGTTAGATTCTGGTGCGTCCGGTCACATGTGTCTTCATAGAAATTGGTTCTCAACTTACCAATCTATTGATGATGGTGTTGTTTTTATGGGAAATGATTTTTCTTGCAAAATTGTTGGAGTTGGTAGCATCCAGATTAGAATGCATGATTGTTCTGTAATAAAATTAACAAATCTATGACATGTACCCAAACTTAGAAAGAACTTGATATCTTTGGGACTTCTAGATTCTCCTGGTTACAAGTGTACAACTCAAGGTGGAGTATTGAAGGTGTCCAAAGGCATCTTAGTAGTCATGAAGGAAAAGAGGATCAAGAATCTTTATCATCTTGAAGGAAGGATAGAGGTAAATCAAGCAGTGCTAGCATCTAAATATGCAAGTGACTCTGTTCGTTTATGGCATCAAGGTTTGGGTCATATGAGTGAGGAAGGGCTTAAGGTATTGGTTGATCGTAAGTCACTTCCAAGTTTGAAGTTTTTGAATTTGAATTTCTACAAGTATTGTGTTTTTGGAAAATAGTGTAGACAGAATTTTAAAGAGGTAAGGCATATAAGAAAAGGTATCCTTGATTACATTCATTCAGATGTTTGGGGACCATCCCCTACAATTTCTCTTGGAGGATCGTCATATTTTGTGACATTTATAGATGATTACTCTGGGAAGGTTTGGGTCTATTTACTTAAAATAAAATTCGATGTATTTAATACTTTTAATCAATTCAGAGCTTTGGTTGAAAAGAGAATTGACAGGTCAATCAAGTGTTTAAGGACAGATAATGGAGGTGAGTTCACATTTATGGAATTTGAAAAATATTGCAAGGAAGCTTGGATCGAAAGACATAAGACCACAGTTTATACTCCTCAGCAGAATGGTGTTGTTGAACGCATGAATCAGACTCTTCTAGAGAGAGAAAGGAGCATGCTCAGTAATGCCAAGATGCAATAGGAATTGTGGGCAGAAGAAACTCTTACAGCATGCTATCTGATAAATCGGTCACCATCAACTGCAATAAACTGTAAGATTCTAGAAGAGGTATGGACAGGTCATTCATGTGATTTTTTAAATATGAGAATATTTGGTTGTGATGCTTATGCTCTTATTTCTAAATATCATTGTTCTAAGTTAGATCCTAGATCAAAGAAATATGTATTTTTTGGTTATGGTGATGGAGTTAAGGGGTACAGACTGTGGGATCCTACTTCCCACAAACTCATCATAAGAAGATGTGTAGTATTTGATGAATCCTCACTCTTAAAATCATAATTAGTAGATGTTGAAGTGAGATAAGAACATGTACCACAAGTTCAGAAAATTCAGTCAGAAACTCAACCATATTCAGAAAGGCAGGAGCATGAAGAAGTTCCAGAAGAAGAAGATGAAGATGTAGATGCAAAAATATCTAGGAAACTAAGAATATGCCTCAACCATCTCTGAGGAGATCTTCACGGGTCAGGAATCCTCCTACAAGGTATGATGATTATGTTTCATATGTGGCTTTAGTTTCTATTGATAGAGAACCTAATTGTTTTTAGGAAGCAATTAATGTATCTGAAAGTTCTCAATGGAAAAAATATATGAAAGAAGAAACGGATGCCTTAGAAAGGAATAAAACATGGGACCTAGTAGAACTTTTAAAGGACAAGAAGGTTGTTGGCTGCAAGTGGATCTACAAAATAAAAAAGGGTGTTGATGATAAACTCGAAACGTATAAAGCAATACTGGTAGCCAAAGGGTATTCTCAAAAGGAAGGTATTGATTTTCATGAGATATTTTAACCAATTGTGAAGCTTGTTTTAGTTTGTGTTATGTTAGCTACTTGATCTTGAGTTAGAGAAGCTAGATGTTAAAAGAGTGTTTCTACATGGAAATTTAGATGAGGATATATATATGGAACAAACAAAAGGGTTTGTTTAGGATCACAATAAGAGGTTTGTTTGAAAAATCAAGAAGTCATTGTATGGCCTGATGCAGTCTCCCAGGCAATGGTACAAGAAGTTTTATTCCTTCATGGTGAGCCTAAATTTTACAAGAAGTGAATATGATCATTGTGTTTACTTTAAAAAGTTGGAAAATGGCATGTTCATTATTTTGGTGTTATATGTTGACGATATCCATATGGAAAGAAAGAGCATGGTCGAAATCAATAGGTTAAAGTCTCAATTGGCTAAGGCATTTGATATGAAGGATCTACGAGCAACAAAACAAATTTTAGGCATGGAGATACACAGAGACGGGAAAAATGGTCAGTTGTGGTTATCAAAACAAAAGCATGTGGAGGAAATACTTATGAGATTCGATATGAACAATGTGAAACCCATAAAGATCCTTTTGGCTTCCCATTTCAAGCTTTCTTCAGGTTTATGTCCTAGTAATGATGAAGAAAAGGATTATATGTATCGTGTACCATATGCTAATGCAGTGGGAAGTTTGATGTATGTGATGGTGAGTACTAGACCATACATTTCACATACAGTTGGTGTTGTTAGTCGATACATGGAAAATCCAAGAAAAGGGCATTGGGAATCATTGAAATGGGTGCTTCGATATCTTAGAGGCACAAGCAGTTATTCTATCACCTATGATGGTTCCATAGATTCAGTTTGTGGTTATGTAGATTCAGATTTTGCAGGTGACTTGGACAAAAGGAGATCCACTTCAGGATATGTCTTTACTCTTGCAGGAGGACCTGTTAATTGGATGACAAAGATTCAAAACGTAGTCGATATATCCACTACATAGGCAGAGTATATGGTTGCTTCACATGCATGTAAGGAGGCAATTTGGTTACAGGGTTTGTTGGGTGAGTTTGGAAGGATGCAGGACAAGGTGAAATTATTTTGCGATAGCCAAAGTGCTATTCATTTGGCTATAAATCCAGCTTATCACAATAAGATGAAGCATATTTATGTTAAGTACCATTTTGTAAGACAGTTTGTTGATGAAGGTGGAGTGTCTTTGGAAAAGGTCCATACAAAAGTGAATTATGCAGACATGTTTACGAAACCAGTTTTGATAGAGAAGCTATCGTGGTGTTTGGCTTCTCTTGGCTTACAGAAAAGGTGATGAATTAATTAAGGGAATGATATATCAGGTAATTTTTTTTCAAGTTGGAGATTGTTGTAAACATGCCAACGAATTTCCTCATGTGGTCACATGCACATGTATGCAGCTATGTTAATGTGCATGCATGCAATATATTTATGAATTGCTTGTGTAACTATGTGATATATTCATATCAGTTTGTATAACTGAGTGATATATGTTATATATGTGATCATACCCATAGAGGTGGAGTACAATGTGTGTGCAAGCGTGTGCAAGGAGAAGAGAGAAGAGTGTGTGAGGAGAGGATGATTGTATGCCTATAAAGGCTATTGTAATTCTCCCTTGAATAATAAAAATATTGATAATCGTTGCCCGTGTTTTTTTCCCTCATTGGGTTTCCACATAAATCATTGTGTCAAGTGTATGATTGATGTTCTTGGTTTAATGCATGTTTGATCTTGCTTATTTTATGCTCTATTATATGCTATATTTTGCTTTTGCTGCCTAACAATGGTAAACACAATGTAAACGGTACATATAAATAATTAGGTAACATGATGTAAATAGTACCTATAAATCATTAAGTAGATACCCCTTTATAAAAAATGTTTTATGTTCAACGTTGTATTCATGAATCTAGTAGTTTATGTTCAACATCATATTCATCAATCCAGTAGTTTTCTCTGACATAAGATATTATATATCCAAAGAGACAAGTGGTTGAGAGGCCGAGGCACTTTTGGAAAGGTAGGGAATCATCGTGTTCTTGGACTAAGAATTGGACTCTACCTCTAAATCATTGATCATGTTTTATCCACCAGTTATGAAACAAGATCCCAGTTTAACACCGAATCCATAATGCCACGGTGTTTGCCTTTGAATCTATATGGATGATTACAGTACTGGTTCATTGGGAAGATGTTGAATCTTCCTTTTTGATGTGGCATTGTGTGTTTTTTTAGTCATTCAACAATAAATTTCCATGTGCAATACAATATCTTGATGAGCAGAATACACGCAAGCATCAATCGGGATGACCATTATTTTATAGATGGAGGTGATATTTTTTTCTTGTCACATATCATGTCAAGAAGCAATAAGTTGAAGTTATGAGAATCTAAATCTAATTTCTTGTAACATCTCAGTGCCTATAGAATTCACAAATCTAATTCCCTATCATTTTCAAATAGAATACCTTATAATTTTATATATTGTAGATTAGTTTTTCAAATAGAATACCTTATAATTTTATATATTGTAGATTAGTTTTTCAAATCTAATTCCTTATAATTTTACATATTGTAGATTAGTTGATTAATGTAGGATTTATTTTTCATTAAATTATGGATTCATATCATGTGAATACTTCATCACACATCAACTTTTCTTAGATGCATCAATTCATAAAAACAATAATTGGATGTTATTAGAATTCTTTCTATTCAATACACTACATGCCTCATGAATCCAAGTCATGAATTCGTAAAAACAACAACGGGATGCCATTAGAATTCTCTTTATTCAATATAGTACATGCCTACATCTCTATCAAATGAATCCAAGTGACTCTGCAATGTTGTTGTTAAGGCACTTCCCCCTTTATATTTCCTCCCCCCTCCCTATGGAATTTCAGGGCATAATTTCAATCCCCTGCAGTCAACATCTAAAGCTTAGCACCCGACTCTGGCTCTTCCTTTCTAAACTTACTCTGAAGATTAAGTTCAAAGAGCCTTTCTAAAGAACTCACAAAACTAACACCGAGTACTTGTTTTTTTTAAGAGTCTAAAATAATGTTTAATTCTTCTGGTTATTGCTTGAAGAAAAGTAAGGATGGTAAACTTGGCTAGAATGTTGACAACATGCTTGTGATTTAGGTTGAGTTGTGAAGCTCGGTCGGTAGAATTTGTTTATGGAAATAAAAAGGGTCGAGTCCACATATATACATTTTTATATGGAAGTCACCCAAGTCGCCTGAATGGGTGTCTTTGAAATTGGATGGCAAAGACCTCAAGTGTGAGCTTGGAGTTTAAGAGGTGGTGGTACCAATTAGGATGAAACTACACATTTAATCCTACATCTTCACGAGGTAAACTAGATATCATTTGTCTCTTTATGAATAGATTTGAACTTTAAACATGGATTTTCTTTGAAACCACTTTTCATAAATCTTATGTAAATCTCTTTTTCAGATAGCAAATGACATGATAATGTTTGGAATTGCAATATTTTTAAAAATATCTAGGTGATGTAGTTTTTTCCTCACCTAGGAGACGATGGGATATAATTCTAAGGGATTTGCACACGCTGCAACATATCCATCGACATTCATTCCATCTATCATTGGGAAACATCCACTGACATTCATTCCATCTCTCGTTGGGCAGAGGTTGTGCATAGGATGAAATTTTACTATATTGGATGCCAGCCATGGATTTTCAACGCTTCTACTTTGATATATTTTGTTTGTACAAACATGCACCCATTGTTCTATCATGACTTTATCATCAGCATCGAGCTCAGATCATAGTGGGGTGATTGATTTTGGGATCAGTAAGTTGTTAAGGCTAAGAGAGAAGAACAGTTACATGATTGTTATCACCAAAGGAGTTATAGATAATCTCCAGTTGTCCACCCACTTGTTCTTGGATCCACTGTGCAATGATCAAAACTTGGATCCACGACGCGCAAGGAAACTGTGCACAGTGTGGTGATAAAATATTGTGCGGCATAATCTTCATCATTGAATTACTCAGGACTTGTCACGCAGTTCAAAAACTATATGAAATGTTGTGCATTGTAAAACGCTTTAAAGAACAATTTATAAATGTGGAATAACAAGATGTTATGCTTAGCATATAAACTCATAAATAAGATAGAAACTTGATATTATTAAACTTTGGTGCAATGTGTGAATACAAAATACAATGAAAGAGATGAGCTTAGGCTCAAATGACTTATGTTGACTTTGCAGACTCATAGCTTGTTGTTATCGAACAAATTGGTAAGTGTGAACACAAAATAATCTCCCTAACTTCAACAAGAACTTAGAACAAAACAAGGCAGAATACAAACTTTCCTTAGATTTCATTGTCATATAAACTATTTCAGAGAGGGACAAATGACATACCTTTTAAATGACGTTTGATCCTCGCTAGTTTCATCCTTGTCACTCCATCTTTGTATTTGTGGGATGGTGAACTTGTTAAGAAGCACAAACCAACAAAGAGAGAGAACAATGATATATATATTCTAATGAAGTATATGTATAAGATCAAGGAGTTATACAATAAAAGTAAAGACACCTTAATAGGGAAGAAATGTATTATTGCATTATACTAAATGAAAGTGGAGAATACAAACCATGCCTTGATGTTGCAAGATCCCTTCCAATGGCCCTTTTCTTCAACGCACACACCTTTTCTCCAATGATTTTGATGAAGATCATTCCCAACATGAATTGGAGAGCTAAAGAAAATTTATCTCAAGTATAAACTACAACAGAATTCTTCATGCATAAGCCAGCCTAACCTTTCCCATGAGAGATCCCTCTTTATATAGGATGAAAGAGGGATGGATGAGGAGATTAGGATGATCACACTAAATCAGAGAAGCGAGTAAAATCCAAATTGATTAGTGACCACCTCATCTTCTAGAATATTCCCTTCTAGAACCTTCATGAATTTAACTTTTTCTCTTGTTTGAGGATCATCACAATATATGCACAGGAAGCCTGCAGTGACGCCGCAATCTAGTTTTGGTGCATCATGCGACGATCAAGAATCGTCACACCCTAAGAATTAAGAAGGGTGTGACGATCTCCTTTGACATAGTGTTTAAGGAAGAAAGATAATTTACATGGAGAAAGTCTCTTTTAGTATATTCAGGGAACATAGAAGTGAGTCATGCACATATTGTCAGTTGATCACTGGGGTGACCAAAATAATGTGTAAAATAATCCCCCCCAAAGAATGAAGTTGGAACCTGTGACAACTGAAATGCTTTGTAGAATGTGTGTGTTGAAAATAAGGAGTGCATCGATCTTGAACCTTCAAACAATCAAGCATATACATAACAATATATCATCTTCTGATGTATTCATTCCCATACTCAGACTACAAGTGACTCTAATCATAAGTTTCAAGTGATTCATGGCCCCTAAACATACATTGTGGATCCATGTAATCATGATTCAGCATAGCCATGAGAAATATATTGTGGATCTATGCTCTAAAGAATTCAAATTTGGACATAGCCACGAGACATACATAGTGGATCTATGTGTCAATACAAACTCACAAATACTCCATCGCAACCTAGACTGATATGGTGAGATCCAGGGTCTTCATCTCCATCGTTCCATAGTATGAATCTATCCATGTGATTACAGGTGTCGAAGTCGAACATGGTAGAAACCACTTGATTACCAGTCATTAATGAAAATTGTTAACAAGTGCGAGGGAAATCACCATTGATGTCAATGACTCCTAATGTACTATAGTACAATCCAATTAATGTGAATGAATGAGTTGAAGTTGAACATTCGATGGAATCCTCCAATCAGGGGCCATGATGTGAACCCATTGTTGAAAGCGAAGAGACCTGCCATTGAGGCATGTAGGTTCCAAGGTACTGAATGATTTCTAAGTCTTGTCCCCAGATAATGAGTTGAATTCAACAGGAAAAGACTCATCACAAGAGGGCCTTAATGTATCCCCCATCAATGACCCGAAATATGTAACATATTTGAAGTAGATGAGAGTATGAAGTGATTCGTAACTGACTCAAGGAAGGTCGACATGGTAGAAATTTTAAAGACTGCAGATGGCTTAATCGATAGAAGGCTTGTTTAGGTTGGACTTCTCTTGAACATATGTATGACACAACAATTGTCTTGCCAACATTAACTCAAGGAGGACCCAACATATGGACTTGTGGATGGTCAAACAAGAGACAAATGGATTTCCCAACCCGGATACAATGATGAAGGGGGGTGTCATGTTCAAGAGTAACTTATTTCCACTAACACAGATATAGATATACATTTCTTTCCCAATTTCCCCCCACCATTTCTGGCGAGTACCTCTTTATTTTTACGCAAGCTTGAGGAGGATAACATATGCTTGTAATGTAAGCTCATCCTTCGGATGAGTCCCTCGGAGCATTTTTAATGAACCCTAGGAAGGAGTGGTTCGATCCCATATGGGCCTTTCAATGCTTGTTTACAAGTCCAAAGAAAGAAAACTCACGAGTTTTTCATGTTTATAGAGTCTAAAAAACACTTAAAGAAAACTCCAAAATGTCATTTTTCATAAGTTAGTGTGAAGAGACCGAAAAATAGATAATATACCGCTCATTAGATGTTTTCTTCAAATACTTTTACGAGCGTGAAAAGAACAAGGTCGCTCGACTATGTTTTTGTGTTTAGGGAGCTTGAAAAGAGATTAAAGGGTACTCCATGGGGTTCATTTTTTGAATTACCATTATGAGTCCAAAAAAGAGAAAAATGGTTACTCAATTGCATTCTCATGGTTTCACGAGCGTGAGAAATAATTAAGACTGTGCTCGAATTTTTTCCTGAAAAAACCCTAAAAGTATATGTACATAAGAAAAACACGCAAAATCGACCAAAAATGGAGGATCCATATCAAAAGTCCGGTCCCTAGATCTCTCAACCTATAATAGAGACACTTTGTAAATTTTATTAGGCTTAGAGCATAGGTAAAATATTAAATAATTAATTTAATTTGAAATTAAAATAGTAAAAAGTGAATAAAATAGGTCAAAATAGTTCATTTACCATTTCATTTGTATTTTCACCCAAATTTTGTCAAAACCCCTATTTTCTTCCAAATTTCAAGTGACGATTCTGGAGCGCCTGGTGGACCATTTCTCGAACTGCTTCCATCAAAAAGGTATTCTCCTTCCCCTTTCTCTTTTCATGGTTTAATTTTTCATTTTTAATGGTTCATTTTTTTATTTATGGGCAATTTTTTAGGGGTCATTGCACTTTGAGATCGTCCCAGGCTCACCCTATCATGAACTGCAACAATAAAAAATTGTCGGAGGTGTTCCACAACCAGGGTGTGATGACACTTCTCTGTGGAAAAGAGATCCCCTGCGACAACCACAACTCAAATTTAGAAAGAGAAAAAGAGTTAGAAAAACTTCCAACCTTTGAATTTTGATGAATCTAATCATCCTTTAATGTTGTTTGGCAAGTTTTCATGAGTCATTATGCTTGAGTGGAGGGAGCATGAGCACAAGGAAGAATATTACTTCATTGGGAATGACTTGGGCACTATCATGGCACTCCGGGAGTGTGGTTTGCTGAAATTTTTCAAATTTCAGGGCATGAGAGCCCAACTGAGGCTATTGGAGTACCTAGTCTGCATGTGGGACATCAATGAACAAGCCTTTCATGTGGGTGTGCATACACTTACCTTGGAGATTGATGACATTTACTTTTTGACGGGGTTATCTCATTGAGGCTCTCGGGTATCACTCTCGGGAAGAAGATGTGGTGGAGAACCCATGGACTATTATGTTGCACATCACTATGTATCGGGCACAAAAAATCATATTGGCAAGGTTGTCATAAGGGACGTTCAATATTTACCTTTGAGAACTATCCTCTACACTATCACTTGGATTGGAGGGAGTGTGTATCCTCACATGGCTTTACAAAGCCACTTTCAATATGCTATAGAGTGTATGGAGCCCTGGGTATTCAATTGGTGCGAGGGTATTTTGAGAAACATGAAGAAACAACTGACAAAGTGTAGGAACGGTCGGTTGAAAAAAATTGGCTATGGACCTATTTTGGTACCCTTCTTCCTAGAGAGGGTCCCCAACTTATGCCTGTTATCACATAGGTTTGTCAAGGTCCATAGGTGTGTGTCTATATACCTGAGTTTGTATTCTTTCCCCGTCTCTATCCTTTTCATAGACCAAATCTTAAGTTTTTCCCCCTTCGTATTGTAAATCATTCTTTGTTTTCCCTTTTTCATTTGTGTGCCCTAATTTTCCTTAAATATATTACCCGAGTGAAATCTTGGCCCCAATCCCCTCTATTTTCTCCAAGGGAGAGCACTCACATCCTTTGTTTCAGTCACTGGTCTCCCTATTTTCTAGTCATCCAAATCCTTGATCTTGCAGGCCGCAGCCATGAACACAAAGCACAACTTTCTTAGCAGTTTGTTTCGAGATTGAAGAATAAGAAGAAGGAAGCTTTAATATTTCAACGGTGAAGATTCCCATAACAGTCTAGATCAGTGGCTCATGGGCATTCGAGAGTGCCAACTTGCACGAAGTATAGCACCAGAGCAAAAGGCCCCAAAGTGAGTATGAATCGTTGATCTTAAAGGGGTCATGTGGTAGTCGATCCAAGCCTTCAGTTAAATGAGATTTGGGATATTTGAAATGAGAAATGCTTAGAAGTCCCGAACAACCGAAGTCGTCAAAGCGCCAAATTTGTCGAAGCTGTCGAAGTGGTCGAAGGCTCGAAATAGATCTGAGTCATTGATCAGCAAGAGCCATGCATCATCAGATTTATCACTCTGGTGGTTTTACTTCGGGAGTTTTTAAATTAGAAACATTGCAAAGTCCCGAAGGGCCAAAGCCTGAAGTGGTCGAAGTGTCGAAGTGCCCGAAGTCCCGAAGCACCAGAATTCCCAAAGTGCCCAAAGAGAATCTAAGTCCTCGATCAGTAGGAGCCACGCGTCACCAGATCCTTCGCTCCAGATAAAAGCATCAGAAGACAAATGGAGTTTGAGAATTGAAATTCCTGAAGGCCGATCCGCGAAGCAAATCTTGGTCATTGTTTTGAAGGGGAAGATTTGATCCATCAATATAAAAAGTGCCAGATCTGAGTCGTTGATTAGAGGGCCTAATATTATATTGTGAGATCAACGGTCACACCAAATTGTGGGGTCAGAAGGTGTGCACGTTTTAAAATCTCAGGGGCGGGCCGCAATCAAAAACGTGGTTTTTAGAAAGGGACTTGTGGCGGTTCATGGTGAATTGCGAGGAAAAAATAAGTTTGCTTTCATACCACCCTTGGTAGCGCCCACAATTGCGCAATTGCATAGGGTCATGGCCCTATGTCACATTGAAGATGGAGTGATGGAGAGGAGTTATGCCAAAGGTCGAAAGCGCCTGTATTTAGTCACAAAAGAATTCTTTCTTGGCCTCGAGGCGTCGGGATTGACTCAAAGAAGTCATGGGCATCACTTGGAACATTCATGGGTGTCAGGCCTTGTCCTGATCCCGATGAAGGTAGTTAATGGAAATGGGGGCGGTGGTTGAGACCTCGTCTCACCCCATAAATGGAATGCATGGAGAGAAGGGTCGTGGGGGGCGATTTTCAATCCAAAACTCCCCGATGGACGGATTTTCCCACAGAGCCCACACTAAGTCAAGCTCACGTCTAATGTAACTAGGACTGCATAGTCTGATAGAGAAGGCACCGACTGAAAACTGTGAATGCAATGGTCTGATCACACTCCTGGTGGTTGCAATAGTTTTGAGTTTAAGTAGTTAGTTATGATATTTTGTTAAGGGTTGAATGGTTGAGCTGGGCTCCCTGTTATTGTAATATTTTGATTAAGAACATTGTTTCTCTAGTTATGTACTTGATTTGAGACTTCTTGATTAATCTAAGTCAGCTTATCTTTATCCATCTTATTTACCTCTGATACTGAGAGAGTTTATGAATGATTTATTCACATGGATTTTTTTGATTGTATTACGATGAATGTTTGATTATAGTGTTGTTATGATTTCTTTCAGTTTCCTTGAAATTTGAATCCAAGAGGATATTTTTTTTAAGTTTTTCTTCCTTAGGCTGCTAGAAGGCCTGAATTTCACGGCATACCTCTACACTTTTCTCACCGAAGTCTTCCTCCTACTCACCTTTACTCCAATTACTGAAGTTGATCCAAGACCTCAATTGCTTGCTCATACCAGTCTAGATTTCTGAGTTAAAATGTTATTTTCATTGAGTCTTCTCCATTTGGCATCTTAAAACTCATTTACATTTACTATATAAAATGATGGGTACTGGGATTACCTTCTATGCAATTTGAGGGTGACTTCTAGTGCTAACATTTCTGGCGTCGTTGCCTAGGAACAAATTGAAAAATTTTCCCTGGGATAGAACGACAAAGAAGCTTTGATTCTGAAGGTGCATCAGATATCAGTATCGTTGAAGATTGCATCTTGCACCTAGAAACTCCACTATTTCAGTTGTGGATCTGAAGCAAAGACACATGAGGTCTACTCCACAGCTACCTCTGGCTACACCTGAAGCTAACCCAGAGAGGATTATTAAGAAAAGAAAGCTTTCTCAAGAACGTTTTTTGTTGGTATCCCAGATTGAAAAGATCCCTGGGAGGAATGACATTGCAGAGAGCCAGTTTTAGATGGTGAACTAAAGATGGACACATAATTATGACTAATTATCTTTCACCATGGAGAATCCACTGTGCAGAATCTGTTGTTGACTCCATTGAAGAGAGACAAATCAAAAGGCTATGGAGGCTATCAGAGATTCCCCCCCTTCAATTTATCATCCATCGATGGTTATCCACATCTAGTGTCGGCTATAAATGAATGGGATTATTATCTTTCGATATTCAGAGGAAGCAAGCATGACCATCCCAATGAGAACTTATTAAAATTTCATATATGCATTCTTGAACATGGCTTCTTTCATAAGGATGTCTTGATCAATATGTTCAAATTTTCTTTAGAGGAAGATGCTCATGAATGGTGTCAATCTCTCCCTACTACTAGTATTCATTCTTTGAAGGTTTTTCATGATGCTTTTAATTAATATTATGAGAATATTTACCTGTCTCATCTTATTTTGGATGACTGTTTTAAGAAGTTTGCATTCCACATCCAACAAATGATAGAGTCTTCCTCATGTGATGAGTCCGGTGAAGATATAATTGAAAGAGAAAGTGAGTATATAAGCGAGTATTTTGCAAATGTGGATGAAATATTTTCTCTTTCTATTTCCCAAGAAGAAGGCCTTCCAGATATGAGTGTTGATAGTGTTGATGATTTCATAGCCATAGATGTATCATATTTTTCCCCTGATGCACTTGTTGTCTCAGTTGTAAAAGAAGAGATAGTTGTGGAGGAGGATTCTTCTATTTTCCTTCAAGAGGTTTCCCATGATGTATTTTCACCTAGGATTGAAGAGAAGAATCAAGAGGTCACTCATTTTTCTTTGCAAGATAAAAGAGTTATGCGCTCACCCATATTTGATGAGTACTCAGATGAAGAAGAGCAGATCCCTACCTTACATTTTCTTGACATGGGGAGAAGACAGTATGTGTATGACAGCTATGAATCGGATTCTGATGTGGATATGAAGGATTTCCAAGACCATACTATAGAGCCTTTTCCTTTATTCAGTAAGGAAAATCATTGGGTGGAAATCAGCCATCCTAGGCCCATGGAAGATATTGAGTAGCATGTTAGGGAGAAGAACCCATTCATTGATATACATGAAGATATTTATTGCCTTCAACTGGCTGACGTTATCAGAGCAGACAAAGAGGAAGTGGATAATCATCCTACATAATACTTTCACTCACCTATGCTTGCCACAGACATTCAGTCGGATGTGAGAAGCTATAAGATAGAGAATGTTTTTTGTTACCAACCCAGTAAGTTTCGTCCCCTATTTTATGACCCTATAGGGGAGTACATGGAGTTCCTTTTTTTCCAGGTATTAAAGCCTCCAAACTTTATCTTTCCTTCAGCACTAGGAGGAGAGATGAAAAATGTAATTGTTTTGCTATCACAGTTTCATTATCTTTATTTGATCAGTGACAGAGTAAATAAGTTTTCAGTTAGGAGGTTACTTGACAGGCTCTGGTGGAAGTCCACTTTCACCTAGCACTTTGTAAAATTCGGTTAGTCTAGGAGTGTACATAAATAAGATCCTTATGGAGCCCATGTTTTTGTTTTCATTTTAAGTATAGTAGTGTACATATATCCCCTTTTTCTTCAGCGAAAGTTTTGAGCTAGACTGCATAGCCTAACAACTAAGGCACTAGAACTACGTGTTATTCGCAGCGAGTATGCCATCCCCTATGGAACCAAATGTTATCGCATAGGGTTGTCAAGGGCCATAGGTGTGTGTTGATATACCTGAGTCTATAGTCTTGCCCCGTCTCTATCCTTTTCGCAGACCAAATCTTAAGTTTTTCCCCTTTCGGCTTGTAAATCATTCCTTGTTTTCCCTTGTTCATTTGTGCACCCTAGTTTTCCTTAAATATATTACCCGAGTGAAATCTTGGCCCCAAGACCCTCTGTTTTCTCCAAGGGAAAGCACTCACATCCTTTGTTTCAGTCACTGGTCTCCCTGTTTTATCAAGTCACAACCTGTCGTCCAAATCCTTGATCGTGCGGGCCGCAGCCATGAACACAAAGCACAACTTTCTTAGCAGTATGTTTCGGGATTGAAGCATAAGAAGAAGGAAATTTCAATCTTTCAACCTAAAATATTCCCAGAAAAGTCCAGAGAAGTGGATCAAGTCCATTCAAGAGTGTCAAATTCCGTGAAGTATAGCGCCAGAGAAAAAGGCCCCGAAGTGACTATGAATCATTGATCTTAAAGGGGTCAGGTGGAAGTCAATCCAATCCTTCAGGTAAAGGAGCTTCGAGAGATTTTAAATGAGAAATTCTTAGAAGTCCTGAAGACCCGAAGTCGCCAAAGTGCTAAATTTACCGAAGCTGCCGAAGTGGTTGAATCCCTGAAGTCTTGAAAGCCCGAAATAGATCTGATTCATTGATCAGCAAGAGCCACGCATCATCATATCTTTCACTCCGAGAGTTTTACTTCGGGATTTTTAAAATAAGAAACATTGCAAAGTCATGAAGGGCCGAAGCCTGAAGTGACTAAAGCCCGAAGTGGCCGAAGTGTAGAAGTGATTGAAGTCCTAAAGCGCCTGAAGTCCTGAAGCACCCGAAGAGAATCTGAGCCATCAATCAGTAGGAGCCATGCGTCACCAGATCCTTCGCTCGGGATAAAATAAGTAGAAGACAAATGGATTTTGAGAGTTGAAATTCCAGAAGGTCGATCTGTGAAGTAAATCCTGACCGTTGTTTTGAAGTGGAAGATTTGATCCGTCAATATGAAAAGCACCAGAGCTAAGACATTGATCAGAGGGCCTAATCTTAGATCACAAGATCAACAGTCACACCAAATTGAGGGGTCGTAAGGTGCACATGTTTTAAAATCTCAGGTGTGGGTTGCAATCAAAACCATGGTTTTTAGAAAGGATCACATGATGGTTCATGGTGAATTGCAGGGACAAAAGCGGTGTGCTTTCAGACCACCCTTGGTAGCCCCCGCAATCGCACAATTACATAGTGTCATGGCCCTAGGTCACATTGAATATGAAGTGATGGAGAGGAGTTGTGCCAAAGGCCAAAAGCACCCATATTTGGTCACAAAATAAGATCTTCTTGGCCTCAAGGCGTCAGGATTGACTCGAAGAAGTCATGGGCATCGCCTAGAAAATCTATGGGTGTCAGGCCTCATCCTAATCCAGATGAATGTAGTTAATGGAAATGGGGGTAGTGGTTGAGACTTTGTCTCACCCCATAAATGGAATGTGTGGAGAGAATGGTCGTGGGGGCCGATGGTCAGTCCAAAGCTCCCAGGTGGATGGATTTTCCCGTAAAGCCTGCACTGAGTTGGGCTCGCATCTGATGTAAGAAGACTTGCACAGTCTGAAAGAGTAGGCACCGACTGAAAACTTTGAATGCAATGGTCCGATCACACTCCTAGTGTTTGCAACATTTCTAAGTATAAGTAGTTAGTTTTGATATTTTGTTAAGGATCAAATGGTTGAGCTAGGCTCCCTGCTATTGTAATATTTTGATGAAGAACATTGTTTCTCTGGTTATGTACTTAATTTGAGACTTCTTGATTAATCTAAGTCAACTTCTCTTACTCCATCTTATTTGCCTTTGATACTGAGAGAGTTCATGAATGACTTATTCACATGGATTTTTTTGACTGTATTATGATGAATGTTTGATTATAGTGTCGTTATGATTTCTTTCAGTTTCCTTGAAATTTGAATCCAAGAGGATATTGTGTTTAAGTTTTTCTTCCTTAGGCTGTTGGAAGGCCTGATGTTCATGGAATCCCTCTACACTTTTCTCACCAAATTCTTCCTCCTACTCACCTTTACTCTAACTTACTAACTGAAGTTGATCCAAGACCTCAATTGTTTGCGCATACCAGTCCATATTTATGAGTTAAAACATTATTTTCATTGAGTCTTCTCCATTTGGTGTCTTAAAAATCATTTATATTTACTGTATAAACTGATGGGTATTGGGCTTACCTTCTATACAATCTGAGGGTGACTTCCAGTGCTAACAATGCCTACAGCATGTGGAGTGGGGAATACATGCTCCACAAGATCCTTGAATGAAAAGATGGGTGGATTTGATGGCCCATCATGGTGGCATGCCAATCGTCAAATATGACCAAGATTTCTTCCAGTGGCTGAGGGATCAACTAATTATGGTTGAGGACTATTGTAATGATCTTTGGCAATTTTTTTGTATTTTCTAATAGTTTATGGTGTGGACGTTTTGTCAAACACTTTGATGTATGGTATTCTTGGGTATTTGCTAGTTCATAACAGTTCATTGTTTCTCCTTTAAAGTTATTTGATACCCAACATATATGACAACAAATAAGATGATAATACCCAGCTATGCTATGATTTACTTTATAGCACATATATAGGAACTCAAAGATAATCATTCTGTTGGAAAATTACAGTAGCCATTACACATTAAACAATCAACAAATAGAACTTTAAATAATTGATAACGAACCTGTGGTTTATTACTGTAGGTGGTATTTACATATGTTGAGGAAATGGTGTTGTAGATTTTTGCCAAAGACTTTACACTTCCAAATATCAACACCCACAACAGGATTTGCCTATATTGCAAGGATAATGCGCCCAAATTACAAGGAATCGCCTCCCACCAGTATACAAGTTGACCCACACTCCATATTCTCCCTCAATGAGCAGAAATACGATCCAGAACTTGAGAAGGCACTTCTTGCAGAAATATTTCGACCCTCAGCTATAGATTTTAACCTTGTACAATATTTACTGCAGTGGCATCCAAAACCCTAACCCAATGACTTAGATTAGTCAACAACTCTAATTCCTTAACCAGAAATAGAAAACCATCGGAAAAGAAACCATGTGCTGAAAAACCACCTAAATATGTGACACGTTTGTCGAGG
>ML796628.1:46030-81533 GCA_009831015.1 Picea engelmannii
CCTCAAACCCCCCTACATGCCCGACACAACACAAACACTAGTACTCATGCAAAGAATATAACACATACCCAAAATTCTCCCACTTGTTGTTTTCTTTGCAAACAGGGGGTTACAGGGTTACATAGTCAACAATCCATGGCAGCAATGCCCATGGATCCTCTACACCAAGAGAACTTCTCAGTGCTCACAAAATTTTTTAATGAATCTGCAACATTCTTCAAAGTGTCCACCTTAATCATCAATACTTTGTTTTCTTCAACCATGTATCTCACAAAGTGATATATTTAATATCAATATGCTTTGTCTTTGAATGATAAGTTTGGTTCTTCACAAAAAAAATCACTCTAAGTGTCACAATCTATCCTTACATATTGATGTACCAACCTAATACCTAAACACAATATTCATAACCATATTTCTTCCTTACTTGCATGAGTGGCTGCCATGTATTCAACTTCTGTAGTTGAAAGTGCCACTACAACCTGTCTTTTGCTCATCCAACTTATTTCTCCTCCAAACAGGTTAAACACACACCCCCTTGTAGATATCCTATGATCCATATCTCCATCCCAATCTACATCCACAAAGCCATGTATATCCACCACCCTGTCCAATCTCGGTCTTCCTTCATAGCACAATCCATATCTAGCAGTGCCACACAAATACCTGAAAACCCTTTTTACTGTTGTCCAATGCTCCTTCCCTGGTTTTGACATATACCTTCTCAAAACTCCCACTGCATGTGCAATGTCTAGTCTATTACAGAACATTGCATACATCAAACTTCCAACTGCACTCGCATATGGAACATGAGACATTTCCTCCTCCTCTTCATGTGTCTTGGGACACTGATCCCCAAGTAACTTTACACCAACATGAATAGGAACCTTGACCAGCTTACATTCCTACATATTAAACCTCTATAATATTGTCTCAACATATTTCTCTGATTTAACCAGAGTTTCCTCTTTTTCTGATCTCTTTTAATTTCCATGCCAAAAATTAAATTTGAAGCACCGAGATCCTTCATGTCAAATTTAGAGGACAACTGAGTTTTCACATCCTGGATAATCTCCTTGTTGTTTCCTATCAGCAACATGTCATCCACATACAATACCAAATAAATCAAATGAACACCAATTAATATAAAATACACATAGTTATCCTCTTTTCTTCTTGTGAAGCCAAGTCCCAGCATATAAGTATCAAATTTTTTATACAACATCCTTAGTGATTGTTTAAACCATACATGGGATTTTTTAGCTTGCATACCAGCTCCTTCTTTCCCTTCACAACATAACCTTTTGGTTCCTTCATATAGATTTCTTCTTCCAGATCCCCATGTAGGAATGTTGTCTTCACATCCATCTATTCTACTTCAAAATTAAATGCAGCAGCAACAGATAAAAAAAATCTTATAGAGGTTAACTTGGCAATAGGAGAAAAAATCTCACCAAAATCAATTATGTCAACCTAGGAATAACCCTTTTCTACTAACCGATCTTTGTATTTCTCCACTTTTCCTTCTGCATTCAGTTTCTTTTTAAATACCCATTTGCTTCCAATGGGATTTATTCCAGTAGGAAACTCCACTAGATCCCAAGCATCATTATTTTCCAAGGTTACCACTTCTTTGTCCATGGCCTTTTTCTAGAGATTTCCATCCTCTAAATCCACTACCTCCCTGACAGTTCTAGGATCATCATCAGTAATAGACAAAGAAAAATTTGAACGGAAATCAAATAGAGTATACCTTTCCAGTAGCCTTCTTTCTCAAACCGATCTCCTCAATAATGGAGTATGAGGATCTTCTTCTTCTGATTCTTGTTCTTCTGTAGAGTCGGATTCATCATCCTTTAAATCAAACTCTATTTTATCTGATTCTTCCTTACTTGGTAGGGCTTCCTATTTAACAACATCCTTCATTTCTCTAAATACCACATCTCGGCTATACACTACCTTCTTAGTTTCTGGGTTCCAAAGCTTATAACCTTTGATATCATCTTTATATCCAATAAAGATACACTTTTCGGCCTTCTTATCTAGCTTACTCTTGTTTTCATTTTTAACATGAACATATGCATCACAACCAAATACCTTGATATGTTGAGAGAAGGTTCCTTACCAATCCATACCTCTTGTGGACACTTGTCATCCAACATTAATGAGGGTGATTTGTTGACTAGGTAACATGCAGTACCCACTACCTCTCCCCATAATTATTTCCCTAACCCGGCACCACTGAGCATGCACCTTGATTTTTCCATCAGTGTCATGTTCATCCTTTATACAACTCCATTATGTTGAGGTGTATACAGATTAGTATTATTCCTTGCTATACCACACTTCTTACAAAATTCTTCAAATTCATTCCCACGGAAATCTCCTCCATTATCTATCCTCAACACCTTAATTATTTTCTCTGTTTGATTCTCAACAAGAGCCTTAGACTCTTTAAACCTATAAAAGACTTCAGATTTCTTCCTGAGGAAATATATCGAAGTATTCCTCGATAATTCATCTATAAATGATACATAGTACACATATTTTCCCAATGATGGGACTGACATAGGTACAAAAACATCATTGTAAACTAGCTGTAAAATTCCTTCTGCTCTCGTTGCACCAGAGGGGAATCTTACCTGATTATGATTCCCATATAGACAATGTTCACAGAAATCAAAATCCAAAGAGCAGTTATACATACCTTCAACCATAACTTTACCGTGTAGTAGTGGAAGACCCTTTTCTCCGATATGTCCCAGTCTTTGATGCCACAACATAACCTTTTCTCCAGAGACTATAGGAGTTATTTCTTATTCAAATCCAATATCATGAATAATGGAACTATTACACCCATCACTAATAGTGTGTCCTTGCAACTTATACAGAGTTCCAAACAGAACTCCCTTCAATAACACCATTGCTCCTCGAACCATCATGTAGGTTTCCTTTTCAAATATTGGTTTTACCCCTGCATCGTCCATTTTGCTTACAGAAATAAAATTTCTAGCCAAACCTAGGATGTACAGAACACCAGGCAGTGTTCTAATCCTTCCATATATTAGCCTCAACTTGAATTTTCATCGTCCTATGATTCTAGTTGTCGAATCATCACCTAAGAAAACATCACCTCCATCATACCTTTCATATTTGTAGAACCACTCCCTGTGGGGAGTCATATGAAAGGATGCACCAGATTCAACCAACCATGCCTCATGATTTGCATGTGTGCTTGAAGAAGCCAAGTACACATCCCCTCCTTCTTCCTTGGAGGCATTTTCTTCTGTAGAAGGAGATTCTTCAGATCCCTTCTTTTTCTCAACTTTAGATCTACATTGCTTCTTGTAGTGCTCTTATTTTCCACATCTCCAACATACCTTTACAAAATTTCTGAGAGATTTAGATCCACCCTTAGACTTAGATCTCCCACTTGAGAACTTAGATCTATTTATTTCCTGGGAATGTCCTCTTGCAAATAATGTGTCTGTTCTTTGTCCTTCCATATTCTTTCATCTCATCTCCTCTGAAAACAAGGATGAGACCACTTCATCAAACTTCAAGAAATTTGTATTGCTACCTATGGCCACAAACAGACTATCCCATGAGTCTGGTAAAGAACATAGTAAACTGATACATTTATCTTCATCTGAAATTTTAATCTCAACAGATACTAACTGACTTACCATAGTATTGAAGGCATTCAAATGCTCTGCCACTGACTCTCCATCTCTCATCCTTAGGTTATACAGCTTATTTCTCAAGAATATTTTATATACTAGGGACTTAGACTGATACAACTTTCCCAACTTATCCCATAAATCCTTGGTTGTAGCTTCCTCTAACAAATTCAGTAATATTGAATCTGAGAGACATGGTCAGATTGTGCTCTTTTCCTTTTTATCCAACCTTTTCCAGTCATCTAATGAATTTCCTGTAGGTGCAGTACCTATATATACTACGATCCATTGATCTTTGTCCACCAACAAATATTCCATCTTGAGCTTCCATAGCTCAAAGCTTTTCCCATTAAACTTCTCGATCTCCATCTTCAAATTTCCTGCCATTTATTTTCACCTTAAAAATCAATACCATAGATCTCCCACTATAAAAAGGCTTATCGCACTCCTGAGCCAAACCCTTGACCACAAAGGCATCCCCCTAAAGCCAACAAAGCTATGATACTAGATGTAGATTTTAACCTTGTACAATATTTACTACAAACAGATTTTCAGTAAAAGAACAGAAAAGATACAATGGCAAATACAAACATTACACATAGATTTTTCCCCTAGAAACCCAAACCGAGAAAACCAGCATATTCTATACTCATTCATTGTGATACATTGTTTACAATACAATATACATATAGGATCCAACAACATCCAAAGCCCTAACCCAATGACTTGGATTAGTCAACAACCATAATTCCTTAAGCGAAAATAGAAAACGATCGGCAAGGAAACCATGTGCCGAAAAACCATCATCTTCCCCCGAACCCTCGCACGAGGGGCTTCGTCCCCCTACATCCCCCCAAGGTGTGTGCCCAGTGCAACACAAACACTAATACTTGTGAAAATAATATAACGCATACCCAACATCAGTAATAACTTCAGTCAAAAATCAAGAGACACGACTTAGCACATATATATTTTGTTCATAATGAAGTAACTCGCCCCCTTCTCATCATAACTCAGCCCAACAATGTAGTGCAACTTAGATAATGGATAAATCGGTCCCTCAGTCACTGGTAATGCACCCAAGTTTGGGGAATACTCTACTATCATTGATATATATTTTCCAGCACCTCCACCAGCTAAGAAACAAGTGAGGAAATGGTCCACGAAGGGATAGTGTTGCTCCGGAAATAGAGACTCAGCTCTCACAATGCTATTTGCCCTTTTTACCACATAGAATGTGCCCCAACTCTCAAAAATTGATCATGTTGAAGTACCCACATCATTCTCTAAGGAAACTCAGCCTTATTCCAACTGGTCGATCGTCTTGAACACCAAACTCAACCGCCACCTCTAAACTCAGACAAAAATTTGATTGAAAGCACCACTACTGAAGATATCTTAGTTATCAATGAAGCACATGGAATAAATATGGATGATCTCCTCTCCAAAATGACTAACTAGGGTGGATGGTCTCACCACCGAAGCCAATCTCTGAAAATTCCTCCTAGGTTTTTCGTCCCAAGAGTTCCAAATCCACAATGAGCTCTCTCAATGAGAAATTAGAAAAATGTCAATACTAGAATGAGAGAGAGCGCCCTCCTTTTTCCCTTTTATTTGTTCCTTGACTCTTTTGCAACCCTTTTACCCTTTTAATCAATTTAAGTGATGTTTCATATTCTTCCTAAGTCACTTAAGGGATTTTTTCCCTTTTTCCCCTTTTTAATTATCTAACGTCGTTTTGTTGGGCACTTTCCTCTTAGGACATTAAATAATTAATTAATTCCCTTATTAAGGAATAAATCCTACGGGAATCACTTAGGCTACTGCGTCCAAGTCCCATGATCACTCGAAAGGTGACATTACAGTCCTCCCTCCCCAATATTGCTTGTCCCCAAGAAATTACAAATTCAGGTGCTGCAAAATTTGCTCACTCTCCCAAGTGGCATCTTCTGCTGGAAACTCTCTCCATCTGACCAATTATTCCCTGATTACCCTATTTTGAAGCTTCTTTTCCCGAACCTCCAATACTTCCTCAGGAAATAGTATTATCTTCCCCTCCCCATCCAATGGAGGCAGTTCTGCTGAAGTTGTGAATTGTTGTCCCAATTCCTTTTTGATACATGAGATGTGAAACATGTTATGGATCTTACTCCCTTCTAGAAAATCCAACTCATAAGCCACTTCACCAACTCTGTCGGTCACCCTATAAGGTCCATAAAATCATGGCTTAAGTTTCTCTCCACCACTCTTCTTCAGAGAATATTGTCTATATGGTTGCAGCATGAGAAACACCAAGTCCCCTACCTCGAAGGTGTGCTCGACCCTGTGTCTATCTGCATATATCTTTTGTTGGTTCTATTCCATCTACAGGCTGTTCTTAAGATTCTTAAGAATATCTTGGCTCTCCTGAATATAGCCTTTGGCCTTGGGATCCATGTTGTCCCCAAACGCCAAGTCTACAAAGTATGGGGCATCATATCCATATAATTCCCTAAATGGTGACATCCCCACAGACATATGATAAGTGGTGTTATAACAATTCTCACCCAAATGTAACCAATTAACCCATGTCTTATGTTGCCCAGCCACATAGTTACGCAAATACCCCTATAAACATTTGTTCACTATCTATTTTTGTCCATCTCTTTGTGGGTGGTAACTCGTACTAGGACTCAACTTTGTACCTGCGATTCTAAACATTTTCTGCAAAAAATCACTCATAAATCGACTGTTCCTTTCACTAAAAATATTTTTCGGCAACCCATGAAGCCTGAATATCTCCCCAAAGAACAAATCTTCTACTTTTTATTCCTTGTACTATGAGGATATGTAAAATAAATGAGAGAACTTGGTCAACCTATCAACCACCACATAAATTCAATCTTGGCCCTATGTCTTTGGCATCCCTGTGATTAAGTCCATGGATATGCTCTCCCATTTTTGCTCTGAAATGGGAAGTGTTTGAAGTAATCCTGCAGGGCGGGTCTCCTCCACCTTATTCTGTTGACAAGTCACACACTCCCACACATTCCTCAATACATCATCTTTGATGCCCTTCCATGAGAACCTCTCTCTGATCTTCCTATACATCTTGAAATATCTTGGATGCCCAATTAAAGGTGTGTCATGCATGGCTTTCATAATTTTCTCCTTTAATTTGGACTCTAGAACCAAGTATATGCGATCTTTGTAGTAGATGATATCATATACCACCTTGTACCTGTCATCCTGGACATTGTTATCCATCACCTCACAAGCAAATTTTCTCTTGTAATACTCCACCAAGAGCTCAGATTTCTAATCTGCAGATATCTCTGATAACAAGCACAATTCCGGTCTTCTAGATAGAGCATCAACCATGACATTGTTATTTCCTTTGACGTACTCAATATCGAATTCATAGGCTTGCACTTTACTGAACCATTTATGTTGCCTTTCTTTAAGGTATTTTTTCCCCAATAAATGCCTCAAATTGTTGTGATCAGTCTTGACCACAAACCTCCCACCTACTAGGTATTGTCTAAATTTTTCCAATGCATGCATTATGGTGATCATTTCCTTGTCATATATGGGACAAATTATTTCAAGGGTGGATATATTCCTACTATCGTATGCAATAGGATGGTTTTTCTGCATCAAAACCACTCCTATGCCCACACCAGATGCATCACATTCTAACACAAAGGGCTGAGTAAAATCAAAAAGTGCCAAAATGGGGCAGGAACTCATTACTTCCTTGATCCTATAAAAGGTATTATGGGCCTCTTCTGTCCAAAAAAAATACCCTTTATTCATAAGATCTATAAGAGGGGTGGTCAACTGAGAGAATTCTGACACAAAGCACCTATAGTAACTACAAATTCCAAGGAACCCTCACAAATGTGTGATATCCTTAGGTGGTGGCCAATCTAGAATAGCATGTATCTTCTCCCTGTGAACCTGCACTCCATGTGTGTTGGCTATATGGCCCAAGTAGAGAACCTCTGCCATACTGAATTCGTACTTAGATTCCTTGGAATATAAGGAATTCTCATCCATAATGCTCAGAATCTCCTCCAAGTGCGTCAAATGCTCCTCCTAGGTATTTCTATAGATCAAGAGATCATCCAAAAATACCAATAGGAACTTCCGCAATTGCTTCCTAAATATGTGATTCATGCATGACTCAAAAGTGGTAGGCGTGTTTCTCAATCTGAAAGGAATGACCAAGAACTCATAGTGCTCATAATGGCACCTAAAGGTAGTTTTATGAATGTCCTCCTCACGAACTTTGATCTAATGATATCTGGATCAAAGATCAATCTTCGAGAAATACACTGCTCCATGAAGTTCATCGATCATGGGTATACGGTACCTATTTTTATTGTTTTCTTATTCAAATCCCGATAATCAATACACATCTACATGGTCCCATCCTTCTTCTTAAACAAGACCACCGAAGAAGCGAAAGGACTGGAACTGGGTCTTATGTGCCCCATGTCAAGCAACTCCTTGATTTATTTTTCTATTTCATCTTTGAACTTCTTGGGATGCTTGTACAAGGTGGTGATCATTGGTTTGGCCCCTTCTTCAAGTTCTATGGTGTGCTCAAAACCCCTGTCAGAAGGTCTCCCTCGAGGTATCTTCCCAAATACCTTGTCATGTCTGCTCAATAAATCCTAGATTTATGTATGATAGTGCCTTCTGCCTTCATCATCTTTTTGGGACGTAATAAAGCACCGTGTTGCATACACTACATATTCATTTCTGAATATGGATTCCATTATTTTATTTGATACTATTGTAGGATCATTGTTCGTCATGCCTCCCAGTACAACTTGTTTCCCTCCTAGCGTGAAGAACTCCATGGTCATTTGTTTGTAGTTTGTGGTAATGTCCCCCAATTTATGAAGCCACTAAACTCCCAACACTAGATCTGAATCTGCCACATCCACCACATAAAAGTCTTCTGTCAAGGTGTAGTTACCAATTGTCAAGGCTAGTATAGGAATTTTCTTTGCGCAAGACACATTAAATCCATCGGACATCACTACTTTGAACCCCTCAAAGTCCTCTGTAGCTACTCATCTCCTAGCCACCTAGGCTACATCAATAAAGTTGTGGGTTTCCCCACCATCAATAAAGTCTGTGACTCCATGTCCCCTTATGACTCCTCTAACTCTGAAGGTGTTGAATCTTGGGGTACAATATAATGAGGCTATATCCTTGGCCTCCTCACTGTGTTTTCACTCTATCTCTTCCTTCTGATATTTTCCTTGCTCAAGAGCAACCTCTTGATCCTCCTCCTCCTCATAGGAATCTAAATTTACCTCAATATAATGGGCTTGACCCTTCCCCTGACACCTATGTCCTAGTACCCATGGATATTTGCAGTAGAAACAAAAATTATTTCTCCTTAGCTCATTTCTTTTTGCTTCTTCCAACCTTTCCTTACACATACCTTCCTTCCCAATAGGCCTCTTGTCCTTGCCTTTATGTGGAATAAAGGGTTTGGAAAAAAAAAATGGGATTGTGCCCTCCATGTCCCTTGTCCTGACAATAGCATCCTGCAAGGTCTTAGGCTTGAAATCCTTTACCCAACCACGAAGTGGTTCTAGCAACCCCTCAATGAACAACATGACAAGCCTCTACTCTGATATATCTGAAACTATCACTGCTAGCTTCTGAAATTATGTGATGTAAGCATATGGTGACCCCTCTTGTTTGAGTTGTGCTAACTCTCTGAAATGTAGCTCTGGATCCTTTTTATCAAACCTCTCCATTAACTTATAAGTGAAGTCCAAATAGGAGGTGATAGTCGCATGTCCTAGTGTGACCAATCCATGGTACCACCACTCGTCGGCTTCTCCATCAAGGTGCAGAGTAGCGAATTTGATCTCTTCGGCCTCGGTCATAGGTTTGAGATGGAAGTATGTATCTAGTTTGTGTACCCATGCCCTAGTTGTTCTCCTATTAGACCCATCGAAGGAAGGAATGGATAGCTTCCCCAGTTTCCATGATAGATCCTTGTTTTGTTGCACCCTGTTATGATCCCTTGGTCTATTCCTGTATTTGATTGTGCAAAAGTCATGAAGTGACATGGTTGCTTGAAACTCATCACCTAGGGCTTGATATTCTCTCAGATAGTCCTGAAAAGTTTCACTTGGAACTTGTTTCCCTTGATTTTTCGTTGGTTGGTTTCCTAAAAAATTGGGTAAAAGAGGTCTAGGGATTGTTATTCTAGTGTTCCTAGCACCAATATGCATAGGGATCTCAGTATTGTTCAGTACAAGAACCTCATTATTGTTGTTGACTCCATTATTCACATTGGACCCCCCTACTCCATTGTTACTCCCATGATTCTGATTGGTTTGATTGGAGAGTAATTGAGTTATAAGTTGAGTAAGTTGTTGTTGTTCAGTTGCTAAGATCTTGAATATCTGCATTCCCCTTTCCTCATTGGCATCACCCATGTTTTCCACTTTTCCAACCTCCAGTTGATTTTCCCTTATTCTTCCACTTCAAATATGTTTTTTACCCCTCGCTACCTTCTACTTTTGTATGTGACACTGAGAAATCTATTGTCTTCACCTCTCATGAACAACAACCCCTCTTCAGGATAGCAGGAAGGAGGGCTCTGATACCACTGTAATGATATTTGGTAATGTTTTGGTATTTTCTAACAGTGTATGGTGTGGACGTTTTGTAAAACACTTTGTTGTTTGGTATTCTTTGGTAATTTCTAGTTTAGAAAGCTCATAAAAGTTCATTGTTTCTCCTTTAAATTTATTTGATACCCAACATATATGACCACAAATAATATGACAATACCTAGCTATGTTACGATTTACTTTATATCACATATATAGGAACTCAAAGATAATCATTGTGCTGGAAAATTACAGCAGCCATTGTACATTAAACAATTAGCAAATAGAACTTTAAACAAGTGATAATGAACATGTGGTTTATTACTATAGCTGGTATTTACATATGTTGAGTAAATGGTGTTGTATATAATTGAAAAATATTTTACACTTCCAAATATTAGCACCCACAACATGAGTTGTCTATATTGCAAGGAGAATGCACCCAACTTACAAGGAATCTCCTCCCACCAGTCTACAAGTCAAACCACACTCCATATTCGCCCTCAATGAGCAGAAATACGATCCATAACTTGAGAACTCAATTCTTGCATAAATATTTCAACCCTCGTCAATAACTTCAGTCACAGAGCAAGAGACATGACCCATCACATATATATTATGTTCATAATGAAGTAACTCGCCCCCTTCTCATCATAACTCAACCCAACAATGCAGTGTGACTTAGATAATGGAGAAATCGGTCCCTCAGTCATTGGTAAAGCACCCAGGTTTGGGGAATACTCTGCTATCATTGATATATATTTTCTAGCCCCTCCACGAGCTAAGAAACAAGTGAGGAAATGGTCTACAAAGGGATAGTGTTTCTCTGGATATAGAGACTCAACTCTCACAATGTTATTCTCCCTTTTTACCACATAGAATGTGCCCCAACTCTTAGAAATTAAGCATGTTGAAGTACCCACGCCATTATCTAAGGAAACTCGACCTTCTTCCAACTGGTCGACCCTCTTGAACACCAAACTCAACCGCCACCTCTAAACTCAATCACAAATCTGATTGAAAGCACCACTACTGAAGATATCTTAGTTATCAATGAATCACACGGAAGAAATCTGGATGATATCCTCTCCAAAATGACTAACTGGGGTGGATGGTCTCACCACCGAAGTCAATCTCTGAAAATTCCTCCTAGGGTTTCCGTCCCAAGATTTCCAAAGCCACAATGAGCTCTCTCAATGAGAAATTAGAAAAATGTCAATACTAGAACAAGAGACAGCACCCTCCTTTTTCCCTTTTATTTGGTTGTTGACTCTTTTGCAACCCTTTTACCTTTTTTTATCAATTTAAGTGAAGTTTCATATTCTTCCTAAGTCACTTTGGGCGTCTTTTCCCTTTTTCCCATTTTTAATTGTCTAATGTCATTTTGTTAGGAACTTTTCCCTTTAAGACATTAAATCATTAATTAATTCCCTTCTTAAGGACTATAGCCTACGAGAATCACTTAGGATACTGTGTTCACTCGGAAGGGGACATTACCACTATGCTTATGCCGGGACCGATTTCTATGTAGATCCTAACTTGGCACTACCTGAGGGCTCTCAGTGGGGAAAGATAGGTAAGAAGAATTTTTTTCATTATATGTTGTTTTTGGTATTTTAATTATAAAAAAAAAAAGTTGTCATTTATCCGAGATTATTCAAGTGCTCTCAACAATGCAGATGTGGTGCCTTATCGGCCTCCGAGATCATCTCCTATTCAAAGGCGTGGAGAGATAGGCATGGAGAGATGTGTGTGAAATGTGTGTTTGGATTTATAAATGGTGTAAATGTCTGTATAAAACATAATTAACCAATGCATATGCTAATGTGTTTAGACATTTAGGAATATGTTGATACTCAATATAATCAAAATGTCTTTCTAAGAGGCGAATTCTTAAGTATACCCATAACAATGTAGGACTTCAGATGGAATAAACAATACTCAATTGCAACACTACTAGTTGTGAATCAAGTCGTAGAATAATATGACGGATGCTAAATGAAATGGCGCCAGTTAATAAATCGATAACTACATTGTATTCCACAATATTATTAGTCGCACGACCAAGGAAAACACCGTGTAAATTGATCAGCTCATTCGTAGGTGCATAGATTTCCCATGCAGCAGACACTGTGTTTTGAGTATTGTGACTAACACCATCATCAAATTTGACATAGGGTAGTGAAGACACTGGCATCTGGAAACAAAGAACAATGCAAGGTAAGCAACTTAAAGGTAGAACAAGAAACGGAAAAAGCACACTAGAGTATGATACACTAAAATACAAAGCACTCATGCAAAAAATATTTTAAGCATAGTACTTCTTCAAGTAAAGCCCATTTCTAGGTTCACCCAAAGGAATTCCATCATAATCCACTAGCTCATAATCCCCTTTCTCCAACACTCATTTAACAATATATGGGCCATGCCACATGGACTCGAATTTATCGGCCCCTAATAAGTCACGATATTGTTCGTAAAGGAGAACTAAATAACCCTCAGAAAAAACACATGGTTTGACATGCTTATCGTATTGAGCTTTGACATGTTTTTTCAAGGTTTCTATGACTAAAGCAGCATCATGACGAGTCTCATCTAATTGCATCAAATACAAGAGACATTCCTCTTCTGTTGAGGTGTTCGGGAGAAGTTTGACAACTAGTTTCAAAGATGGGATTTCACATTCAATCGACAAAATATCTTCAATACCATACACTAAATGGAAAGGTGTGAACCCTGTGGTAGATTTAACAGATGCCCGATAGGCCCATAATGCCAAGAAGAGCATTGTGTGCTAGCTTGACTTGTGAATTCCTACCATCTGTCAAAGAATAGTAGTGAGAACTTTGTTGATTTCTTCAACCTGACCATTGGCCTGTGGATAGTAAGGGGTTGAGTTTTCATGTCGAAGACCCAACTTCTTGGTAAGTTCAGACATCATGAAATTTTGAAAATGACTACCATGGTTAGTGACGATGGCTTGAGGGACATCGAACCTAGTAACGATATGATTCAATATGATAAACGCTACAATTTTCCTGATATTATCAAATGTAGGCATCGCCTCGGCCCATTTAGTGAAATAATCCATGGCTACAACAATGTATCCATGCCCCCCGACCGAGTGAGGGTTACATGTCATGAAGTCAATGCCCCATTTAGTGAATGGACCAACAGAAACTATAGGGTAAAGAGGAGCAGGATGTGATCGGATCTTATTGTTATATGTTTGAAAAGCGTGGCATTTATGAATGACACTAATGCAATATTTAAACAATGAAGGCCAGAAGTAACCAGCTCGTAAGATCTTTTGGGAAATGGCATACCCAGACATATGAACGCCACATGCTCTGGAATTATAGTCATTTAAATCTTTCTCGACTTCATCATAGGTTAGACATCGGCAAAAGACAGAATCAATACCACGATGGTAAAGGGTATCACTGAGGATAATGTATTGATGGGCTTGATACTGAATGAAACGACGATCTACATGAGAAAGATCATGCCAGAATGTTTGGGTTTGGAGATAAATGATAATTCCTCCATACCATATGTTGTCTGAAATGATTAGAAAGAGAGACTCATCAGGAAATGAATCCTCTGCCACAATTTCTGTCTCAATGGAGGGAAGGGCACATATCAATTTGGAAAAAACCAAATATTTCATTGACTTGGCTTGCTCAAAATCCAAATCAAACTCCTGGAGAATCCCATCCATTTGGAGTATTTTTCCCCCATCAATTGTCGAGTAAGGATGTGTTGCATAGGGTTGCAATCGGAAATGATGGTGGTTTTTCACAATAATATATAATGATGAAAAATGTTGAATAGCTTGAACAGTTGCCAAGGCCATTTTCTCCACATGCATATATTTGGTTTCGGTGGTCGTGAGACTCCGAATAAAATAGTAAATAACATGTTCACCATGTGAGTCATCCTCTTGGACTAGAACCATGGCTATGGTAGAGTCCGAAGCATCCAAGCATAATAAATAATCTCAACTATAATCGGGGGGGAATAAAAGTGGTGTACGGGTTAAGGCAAGTTTCAAATATTCAAAGACTTTGTTGTCAATGTCATCCCATAAAAAATTGTGACCCTTCTTAAGAATTCGAGTGAAACCTTTTGTTAGTTCATCATAATTGGGGATGAATCGACGTAAAAAGTTTTCCTTCCCTTGCAAACTTTGGAGTTGGCATAGGATAGAAGGAGGAGAAAAATTGAGAATAGTTTCAACCTTCAAAGGATCCACCCTAATCCCATGTGTAGAAACGATAAAACCAAGAAGTTGTCCGGACTCCACACAAAAAACACATTTATGTGGATTCAATCGTATGCGATAATATCGACAGTGTAGGAAAATGGCTCGTAAGTGTGCCAGGTGATCTTGGTGACGCATGGAATGCATTAGTAAATCATCTAGGTAAGGTTATACAATGTACTTAATATCATGAAAAGCATAATACATAGCACATAGAAAAGTTGCTCAATCATTCTTGAGACCAAAAGGGATTTTCTAGTATGTGAAGGTTCTCCAAGGGAAAATAAAAGTAGTCTTATGTTGATCCGCGGGTAAAATATTGATTTGATTATAACCTGAGAATCCATCCATCGAAGAGAATATTTCACTCCCAACACAATCGTCAATGATCTATTCAAAGAAAGGGATCATGCCTTGTTTCTTAAGATCATGCCTTGTTTCTTCATAACTGGAACAAGATTAGACACTCAATCAGTCAACGCTACAGGGTATACAAAACCAACTTTAAGAAGTTTTTCAACTTCGAGTTTAATAGCAACAACTTTGCGTGGATGTATTGGGTGAAGTCTCTTTCAAACAGGTTTAGCTTTTGGGTAAGTCTTAATCTCATGTACAAAAATATCTAGATCAATTCCGTGCATCTCTTCGTAACTCCACGAAAAAACATCACGAAATTCTTGGAAAATATCTTTGTAAATTTGGATCTCATCAAGAGAATATGATGCACCAATATGAATATTTTCCACGATTCAACGCTTAATTGAAATATCTAGAGGGATGGTGGGTGAAATATTTCCCAATTTCCCTTCATACAAAACATCGTGTGTTGGTTCAGGAACAAGGGGAATAGTAACGACAGTAGGCGGATTTGAGATACGTTGATAACTCTCTATAGTCTCAAGTTCTAGGAAGAGGATAGAATGATGATGTCCATCATCCCATGGGGTATCTTCCATGGACATAACTGTCATGATCATCTCATCGGTGTGAAATACCACATGAAATGGATTAGGAGACATATCTAAGAGAGAATGAGGAGAAGGAGTTGTCGATTGAATAGCTTGATAAACCAATTCTACTAGACTTAAAGGTATTATGTCACCATAACAAATATAGTCGTCAAAACTAGGTACTAACCAAGGGTCATAAGACTCAGGTGTTTTTCCAACAGTGGTCAAGGTCATATTAATCGAAGCGACAAAAGGAGGGGGACTATCGGCTAGTGGAATGGGGAAAGTACCCATTAACGATGAATCCTTTAAAAGACCCACACCAACATTCTCATGACTAGAAGATTTTTTTGCAATGAAAGGAAAGTTACTAGTGTGTGAATCGGAACTAAAGAAGGAGAGTTGATCTATGGTAAAAAAAAAATCTTGGTGAGGGAAACGTATCACACAGAAAAGAGTAGCAACAATTGCATGCATAGAATCAATCCAATTACAGCCAAGTATAAGGTTGTAATCAAGAGGTGCATCAAACACCTCAACCTCAACAGTTATCACCTTTCCTTCTAATGCAATAGATAATGAAGGAAGAACACCATAAAGTTTAAATCCCGAACCATTAAAATATTTTAGAGTATTGTGTGACTCAGTAAGGGAAGGAGAGACAATGGATTTCCAATAAGTAATGGACATGACGCAAGTCGAACCTCCTTCATCAACAATGGTTGGACAAATGTTCTTATTTTCCACAATGACTTGTATTTGAAACACTAATTGATGAGGGAGTCTTGGAATGTGATCTTCCAAGTCAAATATTATCAAGTTCATATCGGTAGGATCGATTCCACCAATAGCCTTTAACAGTGATTTCCGTTGTGTAGGACAACTTTGAAGGACTTCGAGAGACGGCATCGCACAAGGTGCATATGCAAAATCTTCTAAAATACTATAGTTTTGAGTTGCACATGCGTGGGGGTTAAATGACGACTTACGAACAACACCCTTAGTAGGCGGACGAAGAAATCTATCGAGACTTGGTCATTCGAGATGAAGAGGATCGTTGGGAGGTGAAGTCAATGGAGGAGGTTGAACCAATGGAGGTGTTGAATCATCAAATTTGTCTTTTGAAGGAGAATAATCTTTGGCTTGAGTATTGACTACAACTTCATTCTTCTTGGAGTCACCAGTACACATAAGTACATAAGATGTGGTAGAGGGAGAAGGTTGGTCATGAATAACCAATTAGGCTTGTTGTTGAGAAGAAAAGGTTGTGACAAAACGGTGGGTGTAGGAGGTGTCTCGGTCCCTTGCAGGAACTTAGTAACCTCAGCATGTCTCAGACAATATTTCGTATAATGATGCTCACCATAGATAAGACAAGGATAATGAGGTTTTCTCTTTTCTTTATCATCAGCGGGATGATATTTGGGTTTATCAGATTGTTGATTATCATTTTTCTCCTCTTTATTCTTACCCTTCCATTTCTTTTTATTTTGATTTTTACTGGTAGGTGTAGACTAAACCGTATTAACCTCAGAAGTTTTACTGGGAGAAGGAGTCAAAGGAGTAGAATTGTGTACATTAGCAGTAGTATATTTGGGATTGGAATGATTGGCTTGTTTGGACTGAGTCTCGGCATGAAAAGTGTCAATCATACCATCGGCAGCATGAGAAGCTACTGGAGGTGTTTGGGTTGGATTTGTAGACGGGCGAGGAGCATCAGGGATCAAGTCATATAGTGTGCCCATTTGTGAATAAACAAGATCCAAGTATTGAGCATGAGCTATAGGACCGATGAGTGATTTGGTAAACCACTCAGCCAACAATTGATCAGGAAGGGGAACTTTGATTAAGCATCTTCTCCTCCTCCACTCATGAATATGATAGGAAATATGAGTAGAAGAGGATTGTTTAAAAGAACTCAAAATTTTAGTTCCTATCTCATATCATATTGGTAACTCGTAATGCGTTAAGAAAGTCATAGCTAAGGTGTTGAAATCATTGAATAATCCTCGCCGCAATTCAATATACCATTTGGATATCGAACGCGTAAGATTTTGTTGGAAAATGCGTAATCTAATGGATTCATCCATCAAGGAGTTGGATGAACACCAGAGATGAAATTTCATGACGTGATTATTTGGGCCTTCTCCCGATCGATCATCAAACTTAGGAATTTATGATGGTAATTTTGCAGGTATGATCGGTTGTTGGCACAGGGGAAGACCCAGAATTCAATGCTACAACAGTGCATCAACAAAGCCCTAACTACCAGCCCTTTTGGCAACACCTGCGAAGTAGATGAAGTCTCACCCGAGGTAGAGGCAGGGGTGGTTTCAAGACTCATGTGTTTTCAACCTTATTTGGGACATAGATCTGTGATTATACAACTTACTAGAGAACTTAGCATTGTTAGTTCCTCAATATACAGTCAATAAGCATGAGACGAACAAGGTTCGCTCACACAAGAATAATCCAAAATATCTAGAATATAGTAGTCAAATCCATATGGACAAATATATATGTAATAAGAATGAATAATAAGATAATATGATAATATTACAATTGAGAATGAGGGCCTACTTATATACCCACGCAGAGCTGCCCTTTACCAATAGTCATGTCTTTTGAGACATGACCTTTCAATATTAATAATTATTATTTATTAATTATTATGTTATGAATATCTGTGATATATGTATATTTATGTTCATAACAAACCACTTCTCTTATAAGATAGAAATTTGTAGTATTCACGCTAATCTACAGTATTCAAGCACTTAGCATATACAAATGGATCAGAATGAGCATATCAAGCACTAAGCATGAATATCTAGATCAGATCTAACATTCTCACATATAATATGCACCAAGCATGAATAGATCTATCTAAACATATTAGAGCACTTAGAATGTAGCATATGAACACATCAAGACAAAGCACAAAGAACATAACACAGTGTTTATGTGGTTCACCCCCAATATGGGGCTATGTCCACCAACTCTTCTTCTTTATAGTCTTCGATCAATTGGTTACAAGTACAGAGCTTCAAAAACCCTTACTCCGCACAGGACAAAAGATTTGTGCAACTCGCTAGATCCCTCTTCCTTGCGTTACAACACTAAGCCTCTTATCGTATCGCATGGGGACTTGCACTTAGCTCTACAAGTCTTACATAGAATGCACAAAGCCTTGATCACACAGATCCAACTCTTGGAACTTAGGCTACATCACATAGATATACCATCCACTACTTCTCTATATGGCCTAGACATCTATATATACATACAAAATAGGCCTAAACATGGGTAAACCCATGGGCCGACATCCCCTTCCCGTTACATATTCCCAAAAACCCAAAAAGGGGTCGAGATCCCTTGATCTCCTCTTCAACTTGTGCTCCTCCTTCGACAAGTTGTCAAAGTCCTAAAATAGGTCAACATGACCAAGAAACTTCCAAAACTTGGTTAAGGGACAATAGGCCCCCAACACTCACCTATGACTCATCCCAAGTCACTTTGGTCTGAGCAGTTTTGCCTTGAATGCCTTGAGCTTGGCTCGAGCTGCTTTGACTTGCTTCTTTGTTGTGGCCTCTTGTTCGATGAACTCATGTATCACTGCTTCGTTCACTGGCCCTTCTAGGATTTTTTCTGTTGTAATGATGACCTGTTCTAACTCTGTTCCTTGGATTTCAACCTCTGTAAATAACTGGCATGCCTTATCCTGCACAAGTTGCAGTCGTTGAGTGAATTTCATCACTTTTCTTTGAATCATATGGATTTGATGTTGAGCTATGTTTTGTTCCTGAGATCTCTTCATCCTTTCTACAGCTGACAGGGCCTTCAGTTGCACTTGTAGAGTATATGTGTTATGCTTCACTTCTTGGAGTTGCGACTCTAGTGTCTGCAATTCTGGATTTTCAGTGATATTTTCATAGGTCTGGGCGTTGCAGTTACTTAGCTTCTTGCACTCCAAGGCAAGAGCTTTTATTCTATCAATCGTGCTATGGGAAGCTGCTTCTCTTTGGTTCCTTATCTCCTGTGGGGTTTCAGGTACTTCGCGGAGCTCTAAGTCAGCGATGCGCTATTGTAGCTTTTGTATTACCTCTTCCAGTTGTGTCACCTGCTGTGGAACTTGTTCCTTGGTATGTACTTCGACGACTGTGAAAGAGAGAAGTTCTATGTTGATCCTTTCCTTAACTTCAAGTTTCTCGGCAAGCAATTGTTCCTTGCTTTGTTGTAGCTCTACTTTTTCTTCATCACATTGTGCTTGTAGAGCAGGGTTTTCCTTTTCTGCAGCACTGCATTGCTCCTCACGGTCATTATGTACTTTTGCTAAAGTCTAGGTGGCTTTTGTTGTTTCTCCCTGAGCTCGTCGAAGGCGAGCTTCAACTGTATCAGCAATGCAGTGTAATTGAGTGGGCTCATCACCTAGTTCTCGCATTCCAACTGTCAGGGGCACAATGGATACTGTGCGGCTGGATTGTAGTGCCTACTGCACTCCTTGGAGCTCATCCTTAATCTGACTGAAAACCTCCTCCTTCTTATCTTATTGCTTCTCTGCTATCTCCAGTGAATATCATTCAATGGTGCGACGATGAAGTCAAAGTCGTCTGAGGTGACGGTGGTCTTGAATTCTCGATTGGAAAAAGTGTTCTCGGTGCATGGCGTGACGAGATAAATAGGTAATTTGACAATGGTTGGCTTGCAACGGGTATGAGCCTCCATTAACTCATGTTCGATCCATTATGGCATGGTCCAATGGTCTGATGAAGAACCTTTATTTCTTTTATGTCCATTTGAAGCGTCGATTGAATGATTATAATATCCCCAACGGCTATATTGCTTTGTCATGGCGAAGTGCCATGTGCCGTTGTTCTGATATCTTGATGAAGCTCCAATTCTGCAATTTTTCTTTCTGCGAGGTCTCCTATAGAACCTCCTGTAAATTTTCAGTCTTAGCCCTCTTCTTTCTTAGCTTTCTAGCCTTCTTTCCAGTGAGCTTCGTCTCGGTAGTGCTTTTCTCATTCTGATTCTTATCTTCTTTGGTCTTAGTTACTTCGCATTGTTGAAATTCTTCTCTAGGGTTCCTGGATAATACTTCTTCTTTGTCTGGGATAGGTAATTCAATATTCTATGGATCCTCTAGCATTCTCTTATCCTTGACATCCAGGTTTCTAGCATTAAATATCTGTGATCTACTCTCCTGTTCATTAATCAAGTGAGTGATCCTTCTAGTCATAAAATATTTTAACTCTTGTTTCTTTTGTTCCAAAGTTCTTCTTCTTCCTTTCGTCTGGCTTGATCTCTATCAATCCAAGTTTTTTCTATTAGCATGGTAAATGGGGTGTTGTCTTCAACAAATTTAATAATATTAAAGTATTCTTCTGTCGAAGTTCCATTAAGAGTCATAGGTATCCGAGCGAGCCTTCCACATATGATTACTAGATTTCCTCTGAATAAACCTATTCCTCCTAGTGAAGGGATCATAGCAGGTCTTCCTATAGCTTCCCAGGTTCTCTCTGTCATGATATTCACATGTGTTTCCTCGTCCAGAACATAGACGATGTCAAAGTCTCCTATTCTTTATTCGATGCATTCCTTATCTTTGAAGATATCTAATAATATGACATGTTGGTGGTCATTCAGGGTTTATTTCATCTGTAGCAATTCTTTCTCTGATTATTTCTGAGGTTCGTCCGTAGGTTTTGGATCTGCCTTAGGGTTTTCTTGATAAGATTCATTCTTTCAAGCTTAGCAATCATTCTAGGGCAATCTAATACTTCATGTTCTAGAGCTTTACAACAAGGACAACTAGGTCTTCCACCAGGGCATTCCTTAGTAAGATTTCTCGGCCTTCTGCAACTATAACAGAGGGTTAATCCTCTCTTCCTTTTAAATGATCCCCATCTTCTTTTGTACTGCACACTAGGATCATGGGAGCTAACCTGCAACAAATTCTTTCTAGGATCCTACATCCATTTGTTATTCCGAACATTCTTTCTTTGCATAGTTATAACATATCTTTCACTATTCTGATTAGATCACCTCATATCAAATCTTCTTTCATCTATCAATGACCTAGATTTCAAACTAGGACAGACTCTATTAAACAGACCTAGATTCATATTCTAGAAACAAAATTTACACTTATCTTACTTCTACAGGGCACAAAGCATTCAAATCTTAAAAATTTTAACTATTCTTACCTTTATTAGAGCACATAGCTTGCAGATCTTACCTCTTTTAGTCATAAATTTCCACTTTTACCTTTCTTAGAGCACAAAGCATTCAGATCTTTCTTATTTTCTTTAGATCCGACCTCTTTTCTACAGATTGGGATTCTTTCTTTCAAATCTGACCTTCTCTCTTTAGCAAAAATCTTTACAAATCAAATAGAATATTGCGCACGAGGGCACAGATCTAAGCACAAAGCTTCCAGGTCAACTCTCTGCATAAGGATTCTTCTTTCTCAGTTCCCAGCAATCACAGTTTCAGGTCTCGGCAATGGAACCATTTTTTGGCACAGGGGTAGACCCAAGGTTCAATGCTACAACAGCGCACCAACAAAGCCTTAACTACCGACCCTTTCAGCAACACCTGTGAAGCAGATGAAGTCTCACCCGAGGTAGAGGTAGGGGTGGTTGAAAGACTCAGGTGTCTGCAACCTTGGCTGAGACACAGATCTGTGATTATACAACTTACTAGAGCACTTAGCACCATTAATTCCTCAATATACAATCAATAACCACTTCTCTTATAAGACAGAACCTTTGGGCTTCACCAGCAAGAAACTATTTGAAAGGAATCTGGGAAAACCCATTTATGAAAAGGAAATGTTGGCTATTCTGCATGCCATTGATCTGTGGCACCCTTATCTCTTGGGGCAACGCTTCCAAATTGAGACCGACCATCAAAGCCTCAAGTACTTTCTAGAACAACACATTTCCTCCCAGGATAAACAAAAATGGGTGACTAAGCTCTTTGGTTATGATTATGAGATCATTTACAAGAAGGGAAAAGACAATGTCGTGGCGGATGCACTGTCCCAAAAATATGAAGAAGAAGGATCCCTTTTTTCTCTTTCCTTCATTATACCCGATTGGCTCCAAGCTGTGCGCCAGGAATGGCTTCAAGATCCTAAAAGTTCGCATCTGATCCAGCAATTGAATACCAAGGCTCTGGCTTCCCCAGGGTACTCTTGTCTCCATGATGAGCTTCGATACAAAGGTCATTTGTATTTAAGTAAACAATCAAAGCTTAAATCTATGGTACTTTCTGAGCTTCATGCTACACCCACAACGGGGCACTCAAGTTTCACCAAAACATATGACAGGGTCAAACGTTCTTTTTTCTGGGATGGTATGAAATAGGACATCCATAATTTTGTAGCTGAATGTGAGGTGTGTCAACGCAACAAGGGAGAAACAGTCAAATCTTCGGGTACACTACAACCGCTTCCGATTCCACCTGCTATTTGGAAGGATATCTCTATGGACTTTATTACCGGCTTACCCAAATCAGGGAATAAATCAGTCATAATGGTGGTTGTGGATCGCCTTTCCAAGTATTCTCATTTCTGCACTCTTCAACACCCATTTACTGCATCCACGGTGGCTCAAGTTTTCATGGACCAGGTCTTCAAGCTTCATGGCATGCCGCACTCTATTTTTTTTTATCATGACCCAATTTTCACAAGCAATTTTTGGCAAGAACTGTTTAAGCTACAGGGCACCCAATTGCATCTCAGCACAACTTATCATCCCCAGACTGATGGTCAAACAGAAGTTGTCAACAAGTGTTTGGAAACATATCTGAGGTTTTTTGCCTCTGAAAAACAACATCAATGGGCTCAATGGCTACCCCTAGCTGAATGGTGGTACAACATTTCCTACCATACAGCTAATCGCATGAATCCTTTTGAAGCGGTATATGGACAGAAGCCACCTTCAATTCTCTCATACTTACCAGGTACCTCGAAGGTCCAGGCGGTTGACCAAACACTTACAATTTGAGAGGATATTCTTCGTACCCTTAAAGAGAACTTGGTCATGGCATAGAATCGCATGAAGAAACAAACAGATCAAGGTCACTCTGAATGTCAATTTGCAGAAGGAGATCAGGTGTTTCTGCGACTGCAACCATACAAGCAAACTTCCCTCAAGGCCAAGCATTGTCAGAAGCTAGCGCCAAATTTTATGGTCCTTATACATTTATCAAGCATGTGGGACAAGTCACATATCAGTTATCTCTACCTATTCAGTCGAAGATACATCCAGTTTTTCATGTTTCATGCTTAAAGAAGGTGATTGGAACTAGGTGCCAAATTCAAACCAACCTTCCTGAGTTAGCTGAAGAAGGATCCATTTGGCTACAACCAGAAGCATTTTTGGACTAGCGTGAGCGTCGCCTGTGTTAGAGAACCATCAAGGAAGTGCTAGTCCAGTGGAAAGATACAACTCCAGAAGAGCCACTTGGGAACTAGCTACCATTCTTCAGCAGTTTCCACATCTCAAGCCTTGAGGACAAGGCCGTTTTTATGGGGGCGGACATGTTAGGGTCCTAACCCGCACATAGGTAGATCAATATATTTGGATGTAATAAAGGTCAATATTAATAAGGCCTTTCAATAAAATAGAATAAGGCGGATGTAAGAATACCTAAAAGAAGCTTCTGCTTCTAGAAGGATCTTCCTCTAGATGCTTCCCTTGATAGACATATTTAGTATAAATAAGGGTCGAGGGTATGAAAACGATAGCTTGGAGATTATTGTAACAGAGTGCTACTCAATTGGAGGTTACCCCCTCGAAGAGGCTTGTGAACATTTCTTTCTGAATCAAAGTGTTATTTATGTTGTTGTTCTTATATCATTTATGTGTTATTGTGGAGATTATGTTGGATATATTACTGTTATTCTTCCATTTCTAGAATTTTATTTCTATTATGCATATTTATTATATCTGGTATCTTACAAATCCTCCTATCGTATCGCACGGGGACTTGCACTCATCTCTACAAGTATTACACGGAATGCAAAACGCCTTCATCACACAGATCCAACTCTTGGCACTTATCCTACCTCACATATATATATCATCCACCACTTCTCTATATGACCTAGACATATATATATACATATAAAATAGGCCTAAACATGGGTAAACCCATGGGCCGACATCCCCTTCTCGTTACATATTCCCAAAAACCCAAAAAGGGGTCGAGATCCCTTGATCTCCGCTTCGACTTGCACTCCTCCTTCGACAGGCTTTCGAAGTCCCAAAATAGGTCAACATGACCAAGAAACTTCCAAAACTTGGTCAAGGGCCAACACCAGCCAATAAGGAGGATTAAAAATAGGATCATTCAAAATCCTAGATAAATCTGGTAAATCTAAAGTATCAAGAAACGGAAATTGTATGTTCGCTTGAGGAAACTGGTAATTTTGAGGAGGTAACCCCGTAGGTATACCAGTAGGACCATAAGAAATCTATATATAGTTAGAGGGTCTTGTCAAATTTGATGGTGGAGGGTTTGGATTCAAGTAGCCAACATGTGTTGGTTGATTGGGTATGCTACCTTGAAAAGGATCATTAGACTGAAAAACTTGTCCCTAGTTAGGATTTTTCTTGCGCACACCCCCCACCTTTCCTCTTCTCCTCTCCTCAGAGGGGCTGCTCGACCTCTCAGTATAGGATCATTCAGTATTCTACATCATATCGAATCCTCAATTTCCTGCTGGAACCCAATGCAATTTTCATAGGTCCCCCTTCCTTCAAAGCGTAGGTTCTATTAGACCCGTGGGTTCCTCCTCTGCCCCTTTGAAGAATTTTAACAATGAACGCTATCTTCCATATGCTAGGCCCCTCCTTCCATATGACCTCGAGTTATATGTCGGGGCTAAACCATAAAAGGAGCTTCATGTTTTTGGATTCATACTATTTAAAATATCCAACTCCTATGTCCCCGAACTCTGAATCGACGAACTCGAATGACACGAGGATAAATGGTCCATGTCACTCTCTTAGATCCATGGCTATGATCTATTCGAACTCCGCCCTTCAAGATTCTCACCTCTCTACTCTCCTCTTTCCTTCCATAGTGCTACCCCTCCAAATTCTGTAGATCTCCTCCACGTGTCCCTCTTAGATCCACCAGTCTGGATTCACTCCACTCTTCGCGACTTCGCGAAGATTGCCATTTTCTCTTGGAAAATATTCCATATATTTAACTCCCAGATCTCCTGATATTTCTCCACCTTCCTCCTCCTGACGATGGGAGATTCTACTTGCCTTTAGGACTTCGGCAAGTCTTTACTCCTTGTGGACACTTAGCACTTTTCTTCCCGAGACTTGGATTATTCTTGGCCTCTTGCACTCCTTGCAGAATCCTACATGTGACAACACTAGTTCTTCTGAGCCTTTGCTCAGCTCAAACCTTAAAGGTTATCACTCTTTTGCATCCTTCTAAGGATCTTCTTATGCCCTCCTGGTGACTCAATGCTCTTTCTTATGAGCTTGTGAGATTAACTCACTTTTCCTTAGGTGCACTCTTTGCGCTCGATTAAGCCTTCAAACGGATTCTCACAACACTTGTCTAAGTGCTAGCCTGATGCACTCCTTGCACAGGTCTTACTTCTGAATTCCTGAAATCCTTTCAGGTTTTCTAGGGTGAATCTTACCTCCACTCGATGCACACTTTCAGAGATTTATTTCCTCAGAGTGTTTAGCAACTCTGGGTTTTCCTCAATGTCTCTAACATTGCATAATGTGTTGGTCCTGTGTGCACTCGCACCTTCTCAATGCCCTCCTAAAAGAGTCTTACAGATTATCCAAAAAAATTGTGCTAATCTTCCTCCTGCATAGGTTTTTTACTCCAAGGTATTCCAAAACCTTGAAATTCTCCCTTGAGTCTATGAATTTTTCTAGTGTACCCTCCTGGCACGTTCTCCTCTGAATCGAAAGAGTTCATACATGCACTCCTTGGGTCGGCTCACAGAGATTCAAATATTTGTCACGCACTCCATGCACTTAGCCTAAAGAACTAGAACTAATTCAACAAACTCAAAGATAGAGGGTTCTATCTCTATCCCTGCAGATGAACTCTAACATACACATCTACAACATAAACAAATATAACTGACATTCATAAAGAAAACATCCATTACACAAGGAATTGCAAACAGTGGAATATGTTATTTTCTATCAATGATGGAATGTCAATTACAATATATGAGCCTAGACTAAAACTGAGTCTCGTCTCTCAACAACCTCTTGGCTTACAATAATTTCCCATTCATCTTCAACAGCCTTTCAACAACCTCTACCTGGAATACAATACAAATATTTATACAAGAGGGCTCGACGAGATTTCCCTCCAAGCTACACTAGTAGTGTCTAATCACCATTAAAAATGCCTGACCAATGAGGCAGATTACAATGAGTGGAAATCTGATATGAATTGGATATATATCCATCCTACCCTCAGCCACTTAAGTGACCTCATCTACAACTTGTGTGAAAGCACAACTTGGCTCTTCCATCCTAATAGCATTAATTTCCTTAATTACAATTTAAACTTCGAAGGAAAAATGAGAGGGTGGCGCCTCTCCCTTCCTTTAATGCACACCAATGTGCTAGACAGATGACGCATGCTGAGGTGGAGAGATGCTCCTGCATCATACTCCACTACTTCAAAAATTCATGAGCTCCTGATCATGAGCTTCCCAACTCTGTTGAAACCCTTCTGGATCCCAAAATTTCTCTTGGAGTTGTCCTCCTACTCCTCTACTTCATTTCTTTTGTTGTTGTTTCTTCTTCATCTTCCCTATTTCTCGTACAGGTTCTCCTATGTCCAACTTCTCCTTGCTGACAGCTTCTTCTATTGATTTCAACATCACCTCCCTTATCTCTTGTATCACCTCTCCTAGCTACTCTACCGATTGGTTCTCCTTATGTCGTTCGATGAGCAGACCAACCTGGTCCCTAATGCTACCTTCATCTCTTGTGACACTGATTGACCACTCTGATGTAGACTTCAATTCCGCAAGCTCCTTATTGAACTACTGCTCAGCTATCTCCTCTGACAAGTTACCTTATGCCAGTTCTTTTGTTGGTTCCATTCCATCTCCCTCCAACTTCTTCTCAGACTGGCACATCTCCTCGGTCATGACTATCTCTTGGCAGCCACCTTCTTGTTCTGTACTATCCAACCAATCCTCCAGCATCTTCAACTCCATTTTTGATTGAGTGAACGGCTTAAATGTGTGCTCCGATTTTGTTATTGGTGCATACTTCAGTATTTGTTCCTTCTCCTCTATGAAAGTCTCAGCTTGTTGTCCCTTTGTTTCTACCTCTGCAACAAATATGTTAGCCTCTCCTCGGCTACTTGGAAGGAATATCTTGATTCCCCTAATGACCAGAACGCTCCTCTGATCCTTCTCCTCGACGTTGGAAGTATTTAACTTCTCATCATCTCCATTCACACGGCTTGTAGTTTCACATGAATCTTCATATGGGTGAGGCCTTTCTTCTGCCTTCTTCCCATCTTTCAACACCCCTTGTTGAAATGAACTCTCAACTAAGCTCATTTCTTCTCCCTTGCCCACCTAGAAAACTGGGATGTCTCATCTATTGTCCTGACAGTTTATGAGATCAACTAATCCCTTTTCATTGCCCACCTGGAAATCTATGAGACCTCTTCCATATCTCTTTCCCTCGTCATTGAGATTTTCAACATGTCTCAGCCACATTTTTAACACCTATTTCTACCCCCTGGCCAACAAATTCTAAATAGGCCACTTGGTTGTCCTTTTCAAAGGCCACTCGTATCTCTAGAATATCTTTTCCTACTGTTTCATTTTCAATGTTAGCTTCTCCATATCTGCTCAAATTTTGCTGAGCTACTTGTCCATTTCTTCTTTTGTTTTTTGTTGGTAGTCCTCTGTTTGACCGTGCTTGGGGCCTTCAGTAGCCATATTTCTTCACCTTCATCCCACTTGGTTGTCTACCATATGTTGCACACCTTGCAACAGTATCCACAGTGCATCGCACTATGTATCCTTTCACCTGTCGTCTACAGGTGAATTCAGGCTCTGATACCACTCTTGGCAAATATTCTGGAGCTTTAACTCTCGGATCTCCCGATATTTCACCACCCACCTCCTCTTGAAGATGGGCAATTTTTCTTACCTTCGGGACTTTGGTAATTATTTAATCCTTGTGCACACTTATTACTTTTATGCATGAGACTTGGACTATTCTTGGTCTCTTGCACTCCTTGTAGAATCCTGCACACGGCACCACTAGTTCTTCTAAGCTTTTGATCAGCTCAAACCTTAAAGGTTATGGCTCAGCTGCGTCCTTCTAAGGATCTTTTGATTCCCTCGTAGCGAATCAACGCTCTTTCTCCCGAGCTTGTGAGATGAACTCACTTTTCCTTAGGCGCACTCTTTGCGCTCAATTTATCCTTCAGACGGCTTCTCATAACACTTGTCTAAGTGTTTGCCTAATGCACTCCTTGCACAGGTCTTACTTATGAATTCCTAAAATCCTTTCAGGTTTTTGAGGGCGACTCTTACCTCCTCTCAATGCACACTTGCAGAGATTTCTTTCCTCAGATTTTTCAGCAACTCTGGGTTTTCCTCAATGTCTTTGACACTTCAAAATGTGTTGGTCATGTGTGCACTCGCACCTTCTCAATTCCCTCCTGGTAGAATATTATAGAGTATCTGACAACTCTGTCCTACGCTTCCTCCTACGTAGGATTTTTTCTCCAAGGTATTCAGAAACCTTGAAGTTATCCCTTGATTCGGTGAATTTTTTGGGTGTGCCCTCCTGACACATTCTCCTCTGAATCGAAAGAGTTCAGACACACGCTACTTGCATCGGCTCACAGATTTTCGACTCTCTGTCGCACACTCCTTGCACTTAGCCTAAAGAACCAGAAATAATTCAGCAAACTCACAGATAAATGTTTTTATCTCTATCCCTACAGATGAACTCTAACATACACATCCACAACATAAACAAACATAACTGACATTCATAAAGAAAACATCCATTACACAGGGAATTGCAAACAGTGGAATTTGTTATTTTCTATTAATGACGGAATGTCAATTACAATATATGAGCCCAGACTACAACTGAGTCTCGGCTCTCAACAACCTCTTGGCTTACAATAATTTTCCATTCATCTTCAACAGCCTCTCAACAACCTCTATCGGGCATACAATACAAATATTTATACAAGAGGGCTCGACGAGCTTTCCCTCCAAGCTACACTAGTGGTGTCTAATCACCATTCAAAATGCCTGACCAATGAGGCAGATTACAATGAGTGGAAATCTTATCCGAATCAGATCTAGATCCCTCCTACCATCAACCACTTAAGGCGACCTCATATACAACTTGTGTGAAAGCACAACTTGGCTCTTCCATCCTGACAACATTAATTTCCTTAATTACAATTTAAAATTCGAAGGGAAAATGAGAGGGCAGTGCCTCTCCCTTCCTTGAATGTGCACCAACGTGCTAGAAAGTTGGCACGTGATGAGGTGGAGAGATTCTCCTACATCATATTTACAGAGCCTGTATATGTTTGTATAATATTAGGGGTTACAAAATAATTTAGTTGAGGATTTTTCCCCCCAGGCAGTTGTTGATTGCCTTGGAAAGGAAAATTCCAAGGTTGTGATTGTAATCCAGGTGTATATTGTTCATACACTGGGTTAACACCCACAAATTGGGGTTTCCCCCCAACTTCAGGTTGCCCCCCAAATTGGATTTGACCCCCAACTTGGGATTTCCCCCCAACCTGTGGCTTCCCCCCTATTACACATCAAAATTCCTCACTTCGATAATGTCCCATTATCGTTATCGTAAGTGTCACAAGTGTCACAAATATCGTATTTTCTTCCTGCATGTGTCGCATTGCGGACGACACCATAAGAACACTTGATAGACCCTCTAAGACATCTTAGAAAAGGAAAACACATCATTTGGAAAGCTTACACAATATTTTTCCATGGGAAATTATCATCTTAAATGAATTTTTGGAGATCAGTTCTCCCCTGTTCACATGAAGGGAGCGTTAGCGCCCCTTGTCCACTTAGCAGGGAGCGTTATAGCACTTTGTTTCCAACTTTGAGGGATCGTTGATTGGTTGAGAGAATATTGGGAATAAATCCCCCTTTCTCTAAGGAAAGCTAGAAATGATCCAAGTTGGTTTGGCTCGAATCCAAGCTTTAGGTTATATCTAAGGGAGATACCACAACTGATGGATTCATATTCTCAACTTATTCCAAATATAACTAAGGTGGTTGAGCCTCTCAAAGCCTATAAAATGAGTCATTCTCATGGTGAAAGGAGAGGACAATATCAGTGAAAAGTATTCTCATTTTGATCATGGATCTTTCGAGCAAGGGGTTGGACAAGGAGGACTTGGTGAGGTTGTTGCATCTACATATACATATTGTAACTACCTTGTTATCTTCTCATTAATATATGCTTGGCCTGTTTCCTTCAAGTTTGTGTATGATTGCATGGGCTTGTCTCTTCTTGATAAATCTAGTTTAAACTAATCTTGGTATAATAGGAAGAATGCATTGTCTTTGTTGTCTATTGAATTGAAGATCTCATTAAAGGGCCCGAGGATCAAGTTCATCCTGAACCGAGAAAGGACAAGCTTCAAAAAAAGGTACATCTTATTTTCATCCTCTTTTTCCTTTGACTATTTGTAGCTACATTTAAAGGAATGTCAGTGTCCAATGTTAGCATTTTTTTGTCTTGCTCATAGGGGTCTAGGATCCAAGAGGTTATTCACCTTTCCGCAGGGGAATTTTCCCAGAACAGAAATTGACGAATCCACTAGGGATCGAAGATTTTAGTTTTGGTTTCTTTCCTTGGTTTTGTCTTAGCTTTTGATCATATTCAGATCATGCTCGCTGTATTTTTTCTCTTTTATACATCTTTTGTCAATCCTGAAGTCATCTCACACAAACTAGTGATCAAGCCTTCCTGAGTTTTTATTTTCTGGGTTAGTTCTTTTTCTTTCTTATAAACCCATGCCCTTCTTCTTTTACATCCAGAGTGTTGATTTCAGTATCGACGCCCCACTGCAGCGCTTTAGGGAGCGTTATAGCCCTCTGGTGCTGATATAACTAGAGCGCTAATTTTTCTCCATTTTGAAAATTTGTTGAATACCTATGTTGGGTGTAATTGTTTGGGTTTTTCTTTCAACTCAGGACTTGTTCTGTCAGTTTGTGTCTTCTATCAAATCCTCCATGTGTCTTTTATCAAATCCTCCAACCTGTTTCTTGTTAAGATTTTTTTTATCTTTGTTTGGATGTTTTTTAAAGTATTTCCTTGTTATGAAATCACTCTTTCTCTTTGAGATTTTGGGTTCATTTTTTATACTTTCTCATTCATCTGATCGTTTGAAAGTTATTACAAGGAAACTCAGAGATCTTTGTACTGTTCTAATTTCTCTTTGATCTTCATATCTTTCCGAGCAAATTTCTTAAGTGATTTTTGTTATTTTGGATTTCTTTTTGAAAAAGTTTAATTTGTTTTGCTTCTTATTTGATTGTTATGAGTGTTCTTTTTGTTTGTATGATGCTTTCTTCCAATTGTCTAAAAACCGCAATACTGAAATATTTTTGGCATAAGAAGCATTAAGTAAAATCAATTCATATTCATATTCATATTCAAGAAAAAAGATATTTTTTTATGATTAGTTTTTGGATATTAGAAACCATTTCTGAATAATTTAGCATTGAATTGGATTCTTGTTAAAAAAATATTGCATGAAATCTCTGCATTTTTTTGTTTGATAGTGAAGAAAGAAAAATCTTCTCCTCCCCGTAAATAGAATTTCATCGAAAGAAACGTTTTCTTATAATTTTATTTTTCTTCTTTGGGATTCGAGTCGTAACATCATTAGTTTCACTCTCATTCACCTCTAAGTAAAAAACATCCACTAAAATTAACGCTAATTAAAAATCGATCTAGAAAAAATTTCTTTTTAGATTCTTCCACCAACATTAGACTAGAATTAGTGCTTTGGATTAGGTTGTGAGTATAACTCTCCAAATAATTCAAAACAAACTTAGCATCTTTCGATAGGGAGAGTAAATCCAATTTTTGTATAAGCATAGATGGGATCCCCCTCTCACACAGGGGTTACGCACGAGGTTGCATTCGGGAGAGCCAGGGATATTATCCTTCCTAGGTTTAACTGTTCATAGTAGTAAGATCATATTTTGGGGGTTCTTCTTGAGGTCCAACCATCTTCATTTGGTCTCGGTGCTTCGTGAATTACAAATCCGTTTGGGGTCCTCTGGAGTTCTACTAGTCCACATGTCCTCAGTTCTCTTGAAGGATTTGAGACTTGTTATCATGCCCATACGTTCGGACTGGACTGTCGGTTGTCCCCACCCATAGGATGACTGCGATTTTGTATCCTTAGTAGCCATAATCTTTAGAGTCCTCACACAAGGTGGCGGTGAAGGTAAGTCTTCGTTGTACCTATAACATACGTTGTTCAAACTCACTCGGTCTCCTTGGAGGGTATATCCATGATTATTGTGTGGAAGCTTGCACCAAGGCATAAGTCTGTTAAGCAGGTCCCCAATGTAATTGTTCCACCCACTCATATCCTATCCCCTTCATAATTTGATCACACGATGTTGGATTTCATCACCAAATAGTACGGTCATTGAGAGAAGGTTTTGTTTGCTTGTTGGTTCTTTTAGATTTTTTAGCGTGTGATGTTGGTTTACTTAATCATTTTTCAATATTGAGAGTGTAGAAAATAAAGGTCTTCATAGATAACATAGGATGCAAGGGTTTCCTCTGCAAGGCTATGAACCCTTACCTCCTAATTCACCTGAAGACATTTACCATGAAGAGGTAGAAAATCGCTTAGACATTGGGAGCGTTGCTACTCCCTTGTTAGAAAATCGCTCAGACATTGGGAGCATTGCTACTCCCTTATTAGAAAATCCTGAAAGCACCTTGGTTATGGTTGAGGATCTCATTCCTCATACTATCCATGTGTCAGAAGCTCCTATCGAACCACTCCTTCTTCGACTGGACTCGTTTGGTAACCTAATAGAAGAGGAAGTTCAACGTCTTTCATTGATACCATATATCGAAACATATATGGAAGACACACAACATGGTTATGATGAGTACACAACACATGTTTGATTTGTTGGCATGGTAAATCAACAACAGACACATGTTCGTTCCATATGGAGGACTCCATCGGGACATGATATTTATGAACAATTTAACTTCAGTCGACCAACTCTTGATCCTCATGACCCTCTTTCCTCTACAACTGTTGAGGCAGGACCGTTCGATCAGACTATTGATCGTCCCATTGAAGAATTAGTCAATTATGCAGCTACGTCAGCACAAATCCAGCTTAATGTTGGAGTCATAACACCTAATCATGCATAAGGTACTTCGATCGTTACTCCCACCACTACACTTTTCACACTATAGCTCCTTATGTTCCACAGAAGCATGTTGGACCACCTTTACATCAGAGAATGCAGACCCCTTCCATACACACACAATCAACTATGGGACAAATCCTGACTAGGGGGAAACCATCATCTAGTGGTCCTATCCCTTCTGGGGGACAACCACCCTTGCACATACTTGTCAGGGGAAAACCCCCTTTTATTGGTCAAACCACATTTTTCACACAACCTATGGCAGGAGGGAAACCCCCTTTTGTCGAAAACCCTTCACAACCCTGAGGAGTACCTCAAGGAGGTATGTTTAATAAACCTTACCAAGGGGGTAAATCATACCATAACCCACAAGGAGGAGTACCAAATCCTATTCCTTCTGGATTATATTTTGGACAACCTTATCCAGGTGTCCCAAATCCGACCTAGGGTCCTTAAGGAAAACCATCTTATCCTCCCCAAGGGTCAAATTTTTACTCTCTATAGGGAAAAATTGTTTACCCTCCTCAAGGGAAAATTGTTTATCCCCCACAACCTAATCAATCGACTTATACTCCTCAGAATCAATCGGGTTTCCCTCCACTCATGAATGTTCCTCAAAAACAATTGAATCTTGCCTATGTCGGTCAACAATTGCCATATATGGGAAGGCCTACTGGATACAATTATCCACCTCACCTAGTTTATGGCCCCACTGGTGTACCTATGCCTCGTCAGTATCACCCTCAGGTTAATCGACAACTCCCATTCCTTGCCATGTTTAATCTACCAGATTTGTCTCGGTTGATAAATGATCCCATATTACATTTTCCTTTTTGGTCGGTAATTCCTACTAAATTACCTTCTAACATCCCTAAATTTGATGGTAAACCTGGGGAAGAGACGAACAACCATGTTGTGACATTCCATATATGGTGTTCATCAAACTCATTGATGGATGATTATATATGTTTGCGTCTTTTCCAACACACACTCATGGGTTCTGCAGCCAAATGGTACATTGAACTTCAACGTGGTAACTTTCAAGACTTCAACTCCCTAGTTATGGATTTTCTCACGCATTTTCAATTACCCATATGTTACGAGATGGGTACTGAACTCTTAACCTCACTTCGTCAAATGAACTTCGTACATATCTTTGATCATATTCATGAGTGGAGATGGCAGTGAAGGTCGATTAAAGCGACCATTCCTGACCAGTTATTGGTCGAATGGTTTACTAAATCTATTTTACTCCCAATTGCTCGTGACATCACCATGGGTGGTGTGGTCACTAAGGAAGAAGCCATTGCTCGAGATCAGTATTTAGATTTGTTTTACTCCCAATATGGTACGTTATATGAGTTGATACCAAATGTTCCCTGTACTTCTACCGATCCATCCAAATAGTCTTCTTCGGCACATGAAGATGGATTCATCAGTACCGTCAAAACCCAATCTTCATCACAGTCAAGCGGATCGACTAATCACTTTGTTTTTTCACCCGTCACCAATTAGACTTC
>ML796628.1:81560-111919 GCA_009831015.1 Picea engelmannii
CTTCCTCTTCGCAACAATCTGAGGGAAAGAAGAAAATGAAAAATAAACCCTAAAAGAATAATAATAATAAAGATAATCCAAAAACAAAAAATCCACCACCTTCTCCTAAAAAGAAACCATAGCGAAAATTGAAATTCTCGTGTCTCACTTGTGGTGACGATCATTACACCTGAGATTGTCCTCATCGTGACGAAGTTGAAAAACTTTTCAAAGGGAATTCCCAACCCGTTGTGTTAAGACAGCCTTTTCCTCAGCAGTAATCCATGGTTTCTCAAGCCCCTGCCTCTTTAGCAGGGGGCAATCCCATTCATCCTCCTAGTAAGGAAGACTTGTCGAGTGCTCATATTTATATGTTTAATGGGATCGATTTAACCACTCACACCACAACATATGACACACCGGCTAAACCTGATAAAGAGAAGGTAACTAACGGTACCCCATCGGATCCATCTCCTGCCACTGTTATTCCTCCATATGGGTCACTTCATATTGAGAAACCCACTTTCGACTCTATTTTATGCCCTCCCAAGAGCTTTATTCACAAATAAACTTTTAATCCTAGTTCACGTGCCACCCAAAACTACAACATTGTTGAAGATTTGGCTCAAGCACCGTGTGCTACACCTGCTCTTGAAGTTCTACAACATTGTCCAAGTCAACGTAGAATGCTCTTGGCCGCCATCGGTGCAATTGATCCTGAGTCATCAAATAATATTGTGTTTAACCTTGATAACTTCAAGTCATGACTTTCTCACCATCTTGATTTTCAAATTGATGTGGTTGTTCATAACCAACACATTCACCGCACCATACTGGATGAGAGAGCCTCCACTTGTGTCATGTCATTAGCTTGTTGGAAAGGATTAAAATCACCTATACTTAACCAATCCCCTACAATGTTATGACCATTCGATGGGCGAGGTTTTTTTCCTCACGGACTCTTGCAGTCCTTAGTTTTTCATTTGGGAGGAAAGACTATCTATGTCGATGTAGAGGTAGTAGATTCTCCCCTTCATTAAAACATGTTGTTAAGAATAAGTTGGTTTTATGCCATAACTTACGTCGCTTCATCAGTGTTTCGATGTGTACAATTCTCCTATCAAGGTAAAATTGTCACTATCGACTAGTTAGATTACTGCACCCCCAACGCTCGCACTCCCGCCACCAACAATATTCCTTTCTTGGGAGATAGTAATATCACTTATGAAAGTGTTGGTGTAGGTATTTTAAAATATTCTTCCCTTATGGGTACTTTCCCTACACCATTTCCTCCCACCACATAACACATTGCTACAATCAATATGATCTTGATTATGGCAAATCAATATTTCACATCATCTAATCCTTGGGTTGTGCTTAGTCCTTTGGAATTCGATGCCCTAGGTGACGTTATGCCACTTAGTATTGTTGAGGCTTCATACGATGTTATCCAATCAACCTCTCCTTCTTTGGATGACCAACATCTTTTGGCATCCAACACTTATTCATTTCCATCTTGGTTGGATTCCTTATCCTCTTCTTTCAACTACATCCTACGTATTTTTCCATCGGAAAATCCCATTATGGAAATGCTTAGTATTGACGAGCTACCTTGGGATGACAACCATCATAGATAATCTTTTCTCCCTAGTCTAGATGAAATTAAGGAAGATATACACTCTATCTTCCCCCCTACTGTTGTCAATTCTCCCCAATCTCCTATACTTACCCAGGATACTACTTTCGATGGGAATTTAGGCAACATCTCTTCTACCATTACTATCGATATTTCAATCAAAGAAGGTATCGTGTAAAATGTTCATCTCAATGCTAATTTTTTTCCTGAGGAAGTGGAAGCTTACACTTCTTTATTTAAATAATTATGCAATGTCTTCGCTTGGAGTTACGAAGAAATGTCAGGGATCGATCTGTGAATCATTGTGCATGAGATAAAACATTACCCAAACGTTAAACCTTTACGACAAAAGATTATCCTGATTCATCCTAAGAAAACCACGGCCATAAAGGAAGAACTTGAAAAATTGTTGAAGTCTGGCTTTATCTATCATGTCCCCTTGATGGAATGGGTTTCTAACATTGTTTTGGTTGCTAAAAAAAAAAGGAACCATTCGTGTTTGTGTCGATTATAGGGATCTCAAAAAGGATTGTCCAAAAGATAATTACCCCAAACCCTTTATCGACCAAATCATCGATAACTGCAATGGAAGTGTTATATTTCTTTCATGGATGGATTCTCAGGATATAATGAGATCAATATTCTACCAGCTGATCAACATAAGACAACCTTCATCTACCCTTGGGTACATTCTCTTATCGGAAGATACCCTTTGGCCTTAAAAATGTTGGTGCTACTTTCTAGTAGGCTATGTCGTATGCCTTCCACGATATCAAACAGATTGTGGAGCCTTACCTCGATGATTTACCCACTCATTCGTCTACTCGACAAGACCATATTGGTCATTTACAAGCCATTTTTATTCAATGTCAGTTCTACCATATCCTTTTGAACCCTCACAAATGTATATTCATCATCGAATTAGGTCGACTCCTTGGATTCATCGTCTCCAAATACGGGATTCGGGTGGATCCCTTGAAATTCAAAGCTATTCGCTCTTTACCCCCTCCCAACAATCTAACCCAACTGAAAAGTTTGCAAGGGAAAGCAAACTTTCTTCATCGTTTCATATGTAATTACATCGAACTCACTAAAGGATTTATGAGATGATTGCAAAGAGACACTCCCTTCATCTGGAATGACACTTCTCAATGCTCTTTTGATGCTCTTAAGCACGCATTAACCCATACACCTCTCTTTCATCCTCTAAATTATGCTCGAAACTATATCCTTTATTTGACAGTCTATACTTCCACTATTGCTAATGTGTTAGTTCAAGAGGACCCTAATAGTGAAGAACATGTGATCTACTATTTGATCAAGAGTCTATCCGGTCCTGAGCTTCTATATTCACATGTTGAAAAGTTGGCTCTGGCAGTCGTCATTGTCGTCTAGAGGTTTTTCCATTACATCTTGTTGCGCTCTACCATGGTCATTGCATACTCAAACCCTATGTACCATATCCTTACACATCAATTCCTTGGGATCAAATATTCCAAATGGATTTTTATTCTTCAATGATTCGATCTCAAGTTTACCAAATCAAAAGCTAAAAATTCATTGGTTTTTGCGGAAATTATCTGTGATCTTCCCCATGCTAATGAATATAGTGATCCCAGTGATTCTCTTCCTGACGAATACATGTTCCTCATTAGCACATCCAACCCTTGGTATGGAGATATTCTTCTCTATCTTCAAACCCAACGTTTCCATCCCAGAATTTCCCATGAAGAATGTCGTCGTATTTGCCACCATTCTAAACGCTACCTTATCATTGGAAACACTTCGTATTTCCATGGTATTGATATTGTTCTACGACGTTTTTTAACCCACGATGAGGTTTAACACGTTTTGAATGACCGTCACCTTGGAGCTTGTGGCGGTCATCTTTCTGGATGGCTACAGCCTAGAAAATCTTATGTGTCAGTTATTTTCGGCCCTCCATCTTCAAATATTGTATTGAGGCTGTCAAACGATGCCCACACTGTCAATTTTTTTACAAAAAGGAATGCACCCACCCTGTTTCACTGCATCCCATTATTTCCATCATCCCCTTTGACAAATGGGGCATTGATTTTATGCAATGTAAGCCTACCTCACTTGTAGAGTCCTAACTCTATTAAATCCAAAAAATTTCATACAATTAAACATATAATTCATTTCTCATTGCATACGTAAATTATTCATTCACATCATAAGCATAAATATTCTGCAAAAATAAAAATCTATCTACAGCATGAAAATAACTCAACAATTCATAATAAAATACCTACTTATGATGTTAATTCCCGTCGATATGGTTGTCCATTGCTGAAGTTGAAACTATGTCAAACACTACCCAAAACCATGTTTTCCTCCCTGCCAGCTAGGAGCAGCCTATCCGGGTCCCTAGCTCCAGGATAGTGTAAGGATATCCTAGCCCCTATGCCCAAAACCCCTAGCAAACCGGTGCCCCCTGCTTCTGATTCACCAAAAACCTCCCAAAGACCAAACTTCTCACAGAGAAATCCCCCACAGAAATATATCCTCCTCCCTCCAAAATGCTTCCTCCTGCCCCCAAAAGAATGATCCCCTTCCCGTAAGACTCCTCCCGTCATATCCCTCCTTCACTGACTCTCCTCCCCCTCATTAATTTCCTTATCCTTTTATTCAATGTCTTATCCTCTTATTTAATGTCTTATCCTCTTATTTAATGTCTTATCCCCTTATTTAATGTTTTATCCTCTCCCCGTATACGTAAATCTTTAATACATTAAATTATTAACCCCCTTTAATTCTTTACTCAATTAATTAATGAGTCAATTAATAATTAATTAATCATGGACAAATAATTAATAATAATTAATTAGTTAATATTATTTAAGAAATAATTGTTGTTTAACTAACATATTAGGACAGTCGGGTTATCAAATTAATTATTATTAATCATCCCTATACATCTATTTAAGCAGGGTTGTTACATACGCCCACCCTTCAGGAAACTTCATCCCGAAGTTAAGGTATCTCATGGTACAAAGGAAAAGAAACATGGTTCACACATTCATAACAATTAACCGACAATATTAGTAAGTAAGTCAAGAAAGATTATACATACTGGTGTACATGTACAAGAAAGGCATGTGTAGCTAGTACATACAAGTCTCAGGCATGTACTAATAATCAATAACTATCACCCTTTAGTAATTTATGTATGCATCCAATCCAATCAACAAGACTAGTCTTTTATAAAAGACAATAAACCAATCAAATGTTTGAGAAATCCTTTAATTACAATTATCCGGTTCAACAATTTTATTTAGACAACTGTGGTTTAGTTACGTAATTATGAATATTCATATATACACATTTTCTTTTTAGAAGGGAAAACATTTAAATTTCACCATCAGACAAATCTCCATACTTTCTCAACTATTTTTATTCGTCCTTCCTCCCTAACTTACTTCCAATTAGAGTGTCAACTATATTGACCTAACTCCAATTAGAACCCATAAGCGGAAGTGTCACTATCTCGACCAAGCTTCCCTAGTATGCAACTGACAGTCATCATCACACGTCTTGGGGAGCGTGAGCTAACACTGTCCTCCCATGACTTCAGGTTTCGAAGGATACACAGTGGGAAATGCCTCCACCCCTCCTAATCATAACTAGGGTCCACACCCTACAATGGAATATACAGTGGCACCATGTTGCTGGGGGTTTTGTCATCGTTTATTCAGTTTTGGGTAGTGTCATCACTTGAAATCCTACACTGGTCCACATATCATAGCAATGCATCCTAACCAATATAATTTCACATACAATATTCATACCATAATTTTTCTCAGCTAGTGGTCATGATATCCACTTTCATCATCATTATCCCTTGGCTATTTCATAGCCCATAACCTACAGATTAGTTTGTAACACAAACGCATACATTTCTATGCATTATCATCATGTAATTGCATACCATCATTATTTCAATTCAGTATCCTTGTACCAACAACTTAACATCAGTGTTTTCAAGTTAGAAATAGGTCCCATAATATCCCATTATTCAATTTCGACACCCATTCATAAGATTATCATTTACCAAAATAAATTGCATCATATCCAACATCATTCTAATAGCATTTAAACATTCATAAAAAATTTCATTCTCACAATATGCCGCATCATATACATCATCATCAATAACATTTAAACATTTGTAAAATTTACATTCACATAGTAGATCGCATTATATACATCATCATCAATAACATTTAAACATTCATAAATGTTCATAAATCTTAAAGTTTCACTGTGAATAGAAAATAAAGTATATAGGCCTCAGGTAATCCTGTCTGTCTAAGTCAAAAGGTGGTGTTACATACACCCAACCTTCGAGTAACATATTCTCGAGGTGGTCAAAAAAATGAGGGATAGTCTCATCGTAGTGTCTCGGCGTCTTCCCAAGTAGCCTATCCTGGACTATACTTGTCCCACTGGACCTTAACTTGGTCTACCAGACGGTTCCTGAGCTGTCAGACTCTACAGTCCAATATGCGTAATGGTTCTACCATGAGGGTTCCCACATCTAATACCTGCAATTCCTTCCAATTTAGTTTATGTGATTCATCAGCAACATAATGACGTAAAACAGATACATGAAATACATTATGAGTTTTATGCAAGTGGGGTGGTAGTACGAGACGATAGGCAACGGGTCCAATTTTCTCTTGGATTCTGAATGGTCCTATAAATCGAGGTGACAACTTTGTCCCCTTCCCGAACCGTATGGTACTCTTATTAGGCCTGATATGAATGAAAACCTGGTCTCCCACCTCATAAATTCGGTCAGTCCTGTGTGCATCCACATAGCTTTTCTACCTATCCTGTGCATCCTTTAGTCTCTGCCTAATCTGAATCACCTGTTCCTCCATATCTTGAATCAATTATGGCCCAACTACTACTCGGTATTCTAGTCTATCCCAACTCAATGGTGTTTTGCATGGCCTTCCATACAGAGCTTCGTAGGGTGGCATTCTGATGGATCTATGAAAATTGTTATTGTAGGCAAACTCTACCAAAGGTAGGTACTTCTCCCACTGGGTTTGATTATCCATGACATACATCCTAAGCATGTCTTCCATGACTTGATTTACTCTCTCAGTTTTCCCATATGTCTTAGGATGATAAGTTGTGCTTGAGTTCAATCGAGTCCCCAAAGCTGACTGCAAACTTTTCCAAAATCTAGAAGTGAATCTAGAGTCCCTATCTAAAATTATCTTCTTAGGTATCCCGTGCAAACGAATAACCTCACTTACAAAAACGCATGCCACATCAGTGACATCGTAAGTGTCTCTAACCGGAATAAAATGAGCACTCTTGGTTAACTTATCCACTATCACAAGAATGGCATTGTGTCTATGAGATGTGAGCGGCAACCCCACAACAAAATCCATTGAAATGACTTCCCATTTGGACATAGGAACATCATGTGGTTGTAGGAGGCCTGTCCGGTGATGGTGGTCGGCTTTCACTTGTTGACATTCTAGGCACTTGGCGATGAAATGGACTGCATCGTGCTTCATGCCTACCCAGAAGAAGAGCTTCCTCATGTCTGCGTACATCTTCTTCACACCCAGATGTGCACAATAAAGTGCTCTATGGGATTCCTTCAGTATGATGCTTCGAATATCCCCATCTTCAGGGATGTACATCCTTCCTTCATATCTTAACAGTATGTCTACTACCATACTATATCCTTCATACTTTGGATCTAACTGCCCCCCACTCTGGAGGTTTGAAGTAACCTTTAAATACCAATTGTCTCCTTGGAGTTGTGTCAACACATGTTCCCTCAGACTAACCTTTAAGGGTACCAAGGAGAAGATCCCTTTGAGTGAAGAGATGTTTTAAACTTTGATGGTCCGTTTTGAGCTCAAAGTTTCGTCCAACAATATAGTGCCTCCAAAGTTTCAAAGCTAGCATTACAGCTGCCAACTCTAAATCATGAGTCACATATAGCTCTTCATGTTTCTTCAACTTCCTTGATGCATAAGCTATCACTCCTCCATCCTGCATTAGCACGGCCCCCAACCCTTGCTTCGAGGCATCCGTGTAGACTGTGAAGTCCTTTTCCATATCCTACACTCGTAGAATTGGCACACTAGTTAGTAACCTCTTAAGCTCGATGAATGCACTATCACATTCTTCTGTCCATTCATACGTGACACCCTTGCACTTCAAAGTGGTGATGGGTTTCGCTATTTTTGAGAATCCTTCCACAAATCTCCGGTAATAACCTGCTAGCCCCATGAAGCTTCTCACCTCATGGGAATTTTTCGGCACTGACCACTCCATAATGGCCTTTACCTTTTCTGGGTCCACAGAGATTCCTTAGCCGGAAATGATATGACCTAAATAATGAATTTCTTTCTGGAAGAAGGAACACTTTGACAACTTCCCATACAATTTGTTCTCCCTAAGGCAGGACAATACTACTCATAAGTGTTCTTCATGTTCTCTTTCGTCCTTTGAATATATGAGGATGTCATCTAGAAAGACTTGTACAAAATGGTCCAAGTACTTCTGGAATATGTCGTTCATGAGGCTCATGAATACTATTGGCGCATTGGTCAATATGAAAGGTACTACGACAAACTCGTAATGTCCAAACTGATTTCGAAAGGAATTTTTTGGGATATCACCTTCCTTAATCCTTAACTGATGATACCCTGATCGCAAATCGATCTTTGAGAATATTGTTGCTCCTTTCATCTGATCGAAGAGGTCATCTATTCGCGGCATTGGGTACCTATTTTTAACTGTAGCATAGTTCAAGTCCCTGTAGTCTATACACAGTCGTAAGGATCCATCCTTCTTCTTAACAAAAATTACTGGTGCACCCCAAGGTGAAACTTTGGGCCTTATTAGCCCTAAGTCCAGTAATTATTTCAACTGCATTTTCAACTCACAAAGTTCTGGTACTATCATCCGATACGGATTTTTGAAAATTGGTTCTGCACCAGGTTTTAGCTCAATAGTAAAATCAAGCTCCCTCTTAGAAGGTAACCCTAGTAACTCATTCGGAAAAACATCCTAAAATTCTGACAATACCGGGTACTGATCCAATGAGGATCCCTTCCTTTCATTCACTTCTTCCACTACATATAATCGACACCCTTGTCTCAAGCATCACTTAACCTTCATAGTTGATATAAAGTGTAATGACACTTTTCTCCATACACCCTGGATCTCTACTGGCCTTCCCTCATCGTCGACACAAAGCACCCTCTTTGCGAAACAATCTACCAAATATTGTTGAGATGCTAACCAATCCATTCCTATGATTAGGTCATATGCCCCGAGAGCAATGGTGTATACCTTCAACCTAGTAGTACACACTCCTAGGTCTACTATACAATTATCAACACTAGGTCCTACCGCTTGTTTTTCTCCCGAAGCCATCTCGACTTGTTTAAAGTCATCGTGCTCATAGGTTGCCAACCCACTCTTTTCTAATGCAGATGGTGAAATGAAACTATATGTAGCACCAGAATCAAATAAAATCTTAACGTTGATATGATTTAGCGTACTTGATGACTCCACCACCGTGGATTGATGTTCGGCCTGGCGATTATTAACCATTGCATAAATCTGGTGGTTGCTACTTGCTCTCCCCATCGATGCCTTTCCTTCTCTATGCATGAACCTTGATTGTAAATCTGGGCAGTCACGCTGGTAATGGGGTCCTCCGCACCTCCAACAGGTAACACAAGATTGAACCTGTGCACTGTTATGTGACTGTCTATGAAATGAGTTCCTTCCCCTGGAACCCCTGCCCCTACTAGTTTCTCCCTGAGATGGTCGTGGACCTGTCTGTGTCGTTGGTGATGAACGAGATGTTGCACTCGCTTCCATTGAAATCCCTACGATTACTATCCTTGGTGCAACTCTGTTACCATATGGAGGTGGCCTTGAGCCCCCTCCTTTGGCAAATGTCCTAGGGGCCTTCCCGATGAATCCAGGACGATGAGGAAATATCGGTCTTGTACCCCCCTGGTTAAGTTCATGTGTTCCTCCACATAACGCACATTTTCCACAGCTTCCGCTACCGAAGACGGTTTCCACATCCGCACCATAGCTCTTATCTTAGGGTTCAATCCATAGACAAAGTGCATTGTCTCTCGTTGGCCATTATCCATATACGAAACATATTTGACCAATTCCATAAATCGGATCTCATATTCTTATACAGTTATGTTTCCCTGTATTAAGGCATGAAATGCCCCTACCTGTTGTTCCTCATAGTACGCTGGCAGATATTTCCTTCGGAACCTCTCCTCGAAAAGTTCCCAAGATACAGTGTCTGGGGTAAGATGAATTTTTCTTTCCAGGTTGCCCCACCAGTTCAAGGCGTTGTCTCTTAACTGAAAAATTGTTATCTTCGCCTTTGAGTTGGATGCATAGTCCCTTAAGGCAAAACACCTTGTCATGCCTTCCAACCATGCTTCTGCATGTTCACTGGCACGACCCCCGGTAAACTCCGAAAGTTTGATCTTCTGCAATTCTCGAGTGATGTATTTGGGTGGGGGTCCTCCCCCTAAATACCTTGACACTTCTGGATTACCCGTTCCAGACAGTGGGGGTTCCACTTCGGTCCCTGCTGGTTGTCGCCCCTTTAAAGTCTCATTAATGGCCTAAAACAAGCACAGTATGAGAGCTAGTTCGAGCGATGGTGATGGTGGCACTAGCGGTGTTGACAGTGCCTGCGACGATGCTCCCCTGCCCTGATTCCCTTGAGTCCTGACCATCCTATATGATTTAACCTGCATCAACCAAAGTTGTCAGGGTGAATTCAAGGATGTTTCAAATTGGCACTACTTAAACTAGAAACAGGGTTAGGCGTAAGTTTTTCTTTACTTGTCTGTAAACATACATTAATCTCTTTAGGGGATTGGTTGGGTTAGGATTAAGCGTCTAAGCTTGATTTCTTCGCCTAAGAAAACTATTGACTCCCTTGTCCGGTAGCTATGCTAGCCTTGCGCCATACTCGCCAATTCCTCTAGCTTACTCTCCTAGTGTGTATGTCGCCTCCTTCCCGCTTTTCCTAGTCTAAGTCCTTTAAAAAAAATTCTTACAACTAAATATCCTCCAATGTTTGACTCGTGAGCTTTCCTTGGTACGTTGTATATATCCGTTGAATTGCGTGTCTCGGTGGTTGCAGGTGCAAGTCTTTAAGGATTGTAGAGTGGTCTTCAACATTGGAACTTAGTTCTTGTGCGTTGTGGTTATGTATTGCTTCCTGACTAGTGGTCGTATGATGTAGTGAGCATGAGGCGATGCATTGAATCTTAGTGTTTGACTTTGACTGGTGGAATGGAATGGAAGGGCTTGGCGATTGGCTCGATGAGTTGTGTGTAAGGCCTCATGAGCCTGACGCTTGGATAATCGGATTTTATACTTTGGGATACACTCTGTTACCATTAATCTATTTAAGTATAAGAATTTATTTGTAAAGACTCATGAGGGCACGTTGGTGTTAGTGCTCTTCTTAAGGCACTTCGGTAACAATTTTATTTTTTTTATATCAACTTTAAATTAAATAATTTAAAATTTAAATCCCTAAATTAAAATAAAAACCCAATTCATTTAATTTATTTAGACTATCAGAATTGTTTATTATATATATTTTTTGAATAATTGAAATTTTAAAAAAAATTAATTGATAAATAAACGAAATAAATATATATAAAAAAAAAACTTGCCTCGCACGTAATATCCTAAACCTCGCATGTGATCCACGTGTTACCCCCTTGCTTCCTCCAGCACCTTCCATACCTAAACCTAACCCCACACTCATTCTCATAACGCTCCGCTCTTTTTCCGCCTCTCTCACTCTGCAAGTGCGGCTAGGGTTACGGTAATGGTTGGAGGCTCCTCTCTCATGGCTTGGCAAAGGCCTGCGGGCTGCAATTATGCCCTTATGAGATCCTCTTTTGTGGCTTGGCGCATAGTCTGTGGATTGTTTGGTGTGGCTATTTGCAGGGTGTTGGATTTTCTGTGGGTGTGAACTACCATGTGGGCGTGTTGACAGCCCAGCCCTTATCTTAACCGTGTGTGTTGGTGTGTTGTTGATGCTTGTGTGCTTCCTTGTGACTTGTTCATTGCTTGATACTTGGGTAACGTCCATTGTAGTTAAACTCTATACCCCGCATCTACACCATATTTGTCTCTCTTTTTTTTCCCCCTTTTTTTTTTTCATCATCCTCATTTCCTCTTCTACTAGCTAGGGATTACCAGATTCATTATATATATCCGCAGCATCTACACCTGCTTCCTCTACAGATGAAGGAGGCCAAACTACACTCCGATCAACATAGGCAGACAATAACCTAAGAGGAAGAAAGAGTAATTCTCCTGCAGCATAGCGAATGAACCCACTCATGTGCGGGCACCCTACCATACTAGCAGCCCTAAGTTTAGAGACTATATATGGCACCCGAATAGCAGAATAGAGCTTACCGTGGTTTCTCCTTTCGATGTAGTAGAATATCTCAGTAGTTGGTTAGTAAATAAATGGCTCCAGAATTAGAATATATAATGTCACCGTCCACTACTGTGTATTCAAATTACCACAACATACAATAAAGATCCTCATAAAATGCACCCAGAAGCAAGAGAAATTGACATCCGTACTCTAAAACGCCACTGAAAGAAAGGGGCTTCGACAGATATTCAACTATAGAATCAAAAGAATTTACCAGATCGGATTCATTTCTGCAAAGCGTAAATGGAACGCAAATCTCTGAAGGAAAAATCCATCATTGTCTGGATTGAGGCACTGGGGTGATGGCATAGCTCAGGCCCAAAATTTTGTGCTTTAGTTAATTTTTATTTTTATTATTATTTTTTTTTATTATATCAGTATATATATATATATATATATATATATATATTTTCAGCAAATTAAAAAAATAACCTTCAGTTTTTTTTTTTTTTAGATAAATGTTGTTGCCAGCGATTATGATTTCGGTTACGACGAGAAGGCTCTCTTTGAGAATACCTATTGCTACTCTGCATATGAGGCATTTGGTGTGCATCCTTCTCTTACGGAGGTTGAAACCACTCAAGACTATGAAACTCATTCTTTTGTTGGCTTTTTTGTATATTGCCTTCAATGGCTTAGTAAGTCTGTGTGCTTTCTACCTATTTCTTCTCTCTAAACAATGTTCATTCCATTTTTATGTTCATTGCCACTACTATAGCCAACCCACCAGGCTCATTGGTCTAGTGATGAACAACTTCTCTATAAATCATTTTTTTTTCTGTGAAACTCGTTTAGGCACAATAAGGTAATTCATTCTTTGAGGCAGAAGCCCATTAATTTGGATTTTAGGTGATGAGACTGTTGTTGTAATAATAATATTTAATTTTTTTTTTTAATTTCTAACAGAAACGTTACAAGCTACTCCAAACAGGTAGTACAAGTTTTTTCAAACTGACTATTTATAGTGAACACTTCACTCATCAGGAAAATAGTCGGAAGAAATAGACACAAGAAGCAGAGGAAAATGAGTATGAAAAGATATTCTAGAAATAAGAACAAGTTTGTAGAGCCATGTTTTCTGGACTTGGGTGTCTCGGAGGATGCCATAGCTTCTCTAGTTATCAGCGCGAACAACAGCAGCAGTTGCGACCCTATCCAAGTGATTTTGAAAGACAGGAGCAACAAAGGCCACGAAAATCACAATCTCTGTGACTGTAAATACGGATGCAGGTTGCATATAGGATGGATATTTCTGTTGGGCTTCTCTTCCTTTTGGTGTGGACCATTTAGCCAGGTATAAGATACTCATGTTAATACTCACTCCTAAAATTGATTATAAGGGCCTTAGGTAAGAACAAGGAAGTCAAAGGGGGTATGAAAGAGAGAGATACGTAGGCATTTATAACTCTAACAAAATTCAGAAAGTTTGACATGGAATGGAAGTAATAAAGGTTCATAACCAGCTCTGTAGCTGGGAAAGAGTCTCTTTAGAAGTGATAGGTAATACTGATTACTCTTGCATAATACTACTATTATTTAATGTTGTATCAATTTCACTTCTGTGCAGTGAAAAAATTTGGGCCTGTCATTTGTGCATGATGCTTATTGTAGGTTCAATATGGCCATTTAGCTTTCTATCCTTCTAAGTATTTCCATTTTGTAAATGTCTTCTCAACTGCTTATTTTGATAAATAAGAACTAGCAAAATGTTAAAATACATTGATTCTGTGTTTTTGCTATTGCCTGTACCATTTTGTGTTTTTGCTATTGCCTGTACCATTTTGTGTTTTTGTTTCAGTATGTATATTTTATTTATATTTTTATCTATGTTAAAAAAAATTGTTTGACTTGCAGGTTAGGTGGAGCTGGAGCTTGCGGCTTGGCCCTCGGGCCCAAATTTATATTTACCCTTATATATATTTATTTAGGGATTTACTATAACTAAATAGGAGTGTTTAAATTTCTGGGTGGGGTTTATTTAAATTTTTGGGTGGGTAGGTAGGTCCTTGGCTCCAGATTTTGAACCAGGGATCTAATACCATGTGTAGAGTCCTAACTCTATTAAATCCAAAAATTTTCATACAATTAAACATATAATTCCTTTCTCATTACATACGTAAATTATTCATTCACATCATAAGCATAAATATTCTGCAGAAATAAAAATCTATCTATAGCATGAAAATAACTCAGCAATTCATAATAAAATACCTGCTTCTATGCTAATTCCCGTCGATATGGTTGTCCATTGTTGAAGTTGAAATTGTGTCAAACACTGCCCAAAATCATGTTTTCCTCCCTGCCAGCTAGGAGCAGCCTGTCCGACTCCCTAGCTCCAGGATACCATAAGGATATCTTGGCCCCCGTGCCCAAAACCCCCAACAAATTGGTGCCCCCTACTTCTGATTCACCAAAAACCTCCCAAAGACCAAACTCCACACAGAGAAATCCCCCACAGAAATATATCCTCCTCCCTCCAAAATGCTTCCTCCTCCCCCCAAAAGAATGATCCCCTTCCTGTAAGACTCCTCCCGTCATATCCCTCCTTCACCGACTCTCCTCCCCCTCATTAATTTCCTTATCCTTTTATTCAATGTCTTATCCTCTTATTTAATGTCTTATCCTCTTATTTAATGTCTTATCCCCTTATTTAATGTTTTATCCTCTCCCCGTATACGTAAATCTTTAATACATTAAATTATTAACCCCCTTTAATTCTTTACTCAATTAATTAATGAGTCAATTAATAATTAATTAATCATGGACAAATAATTAATAATAATTAATTAGTTAATATTATTTAAGAAATAATTGTTGTTTAACTAACATATTAGGACACTCGGGTTATCAAATTAATTATTATTAATCATCCCTATACATCTATTTAAGCAGGGTGTTTACATCACCCGGGGGCACGACTATATCATTGTTGCCGTTGATTATTTCACGAAATGGGATGAGACTATGCCCATATTTCTTAATGATGGTTGTACGGTAACTCTCTTTGTTTTTAACCACATCATAACTCACTTTGGTGTCCCACAATCCATTTTCACTGATCACGATTCACATTTTCAAAACCATATGATGAGTGAGTTACATGTCAAGTTGGGTTTTTCCCATGAAAGCTCATCTCCTACTATCCTCAAGCAAACAGACAAGTTGAAGATATCAAAAAATTCCTTAATACCATGCTTCAATGCATGGTGGGGACAAACAAAACCTCTTGGAAATTGAAACTTTTATCCACCCTCTGGGCTTACCGCACCTCAGTGAAAACTGCAACTCAATTCACTCCATTTCATTTGGTATATGTCGTAGAAGCAGTGTTACCAATAGAGTGTGAGATCCCTTTGTTGAAACTCATTGTAGAACTCCTTCCTCATACCTCTGCTAAAGATCAATGATTCCTATATTTAACTAAGTTGGAACAAACACGTCATGATGTTTCTCTCGTTAATGAGACATAAAAAATGAATGAAGAGTCAATATGACAAATCCATTCAACCTTGTACTTTCACAGAAGGAGACCTAGTCCTCGTTTATGACCAAGCTCACAATAAGCTAGGGATAGGAAAGTTAGAACCTCGTTTGCATGGACCCTATATCGCAAAATGTGTATTACATTGAGGTGCCTACGAGCTAGTTGACTATGATGGAATATCTCTTGGTGAGACCCGAAATGGGATTTACCTCAAGAAATACTATGCATAGAACATCTGGCATGTGTTCTTTGTACACTACTGTACTATTATTTTTTATTTGGTGTGTTTGTTCTCTTGCATGTACGATTCTTTGTTTAGCCTCTTATACTTTATCTTGTAATTGCGTGTGCAAATGACATCTCCCTTTCCCATCTTTTTCGGGTGTGCGGATGGTGCTAGTCAGCACACCCAGAGCATTGCTTCTACAGCTTGGGTCATTTACCACTCTGATGAGTTGGTGAGTTCAGGAAGCATTTGCCCAGGATCGACAACCAATAACGTGGCATAATATCACGTTTTCATTGGACTTTTAACCGAGGACTCCTCTCTAGGTATATCTCATCTGATCATCAACCTAGATTCTCAACTCGTGGTTTGTCAGCTAAATCAAGATTTACGTCATTCACAACCCTGTCCTATTGTGTCTCCACCTAAGATTTTGTTGTCTTGAAAGAATGTTTGAATTTACACAATACAAACACATACCAAGAGAACTCAACACAACGTCGGATTCGCTAGAAAATTATATTTTGGATTGGTATCTTGCACATAAATAAAAATTTTAAAGAAAATGAATCACATGTACATTAAAAACATCACACGGATCATTTGTAACATCATTGGCACCATAAAACTCAGATATATATATATATATATATATATATATATATATATATATAATGTGTGATAGCAAAATTTTGTTTACATCAAAAAGTACATAATAGGGCAAAATTTGGGCCCTCATGCCCATGATATCATCATGAAAAGACTACAAAATATATGGAGGACTACAAAATGTTCGTGTTACTTCCATTCAATCATGGTTATGATTTTTGCAAACTGCAAAAACAACCATTTAAATGCCTTTAGTCAACTTCTTATAGAAAAAAATTGAGTATTTTTAACCTAAAAAGCAACAATTTTTTTGGTTCTGCGTCTGTGCTCCCCTAAGCCTATTCATAGAGCGCTATTGCTCCCTAGGTACATGCACCAGGGCACTAAAAACTTGATCGATGATCCCCTCGCCCCTTTGAGGGAGCGTCGATCCAGTTCGGCACCTAGGGCTTCCTAAGGAGCCAAGAACACCCTAAAAATGAGCTAAAACACAATTTTAAACCATGAAGAATTATTAAAATGGTGAGGTGACCAACCCGGTCCAAATAGTATCAAAAATGGTCGATCATAGCTCCCATGCTCATAGCTTGAAAATCGCCCTCCAAAGGTTGAAAATTCCAAAGCTAGAAGAAATTGGTGAAAAATCAAATGGTGAATGAAATTTCTAACCCTATTTCACTATTATAGTGTTGAGTTTTTGCTAATATATAGTTTTTCTTGGGTTTTTTAATATTTTTTAAGGAGTCACTAATACCCTGAGCACAGGATTGTCTATATTTGCAGACATCGAAGCTGTGTCTTTCTCGACAAACCTTATAACACTAACTAGCACGGTCTTTGTTCTTTCTCGTGCTCAAAAAAACATGAGAATGAAACCTATACTTTTATCACTTTTTCAGACTCGCAAAGGTTACATGAAAAAGGAAACCCCTGGAGTCTCCTTTAAGCTCTTTTCAGACTCTCTAAACATGAAAATATTGTCGAGTGATCTTGCTTCCTTTCACACTCACCTAAAAGGTTTTGAAAGGGAGCCTCCCAAGTAGTTGTTTATCTCTTTTTCGAACTTCAGAGAGTAAAATTACGAAAAAGGACAACCCTAGAGTCACCTTTAAGTTCTTTTCAAACTCTCTAAAGATGAAAAGTCGCTTATTTTTCCTTCTCTGGACTCATTAAAATCACATTGAATGGCCCATATGGGACTAAACCCTTACTTCTTCCAGTTCGTTAAACAAAGGAAGAGGGACTTACCGAAGGTGATTTATGTTGAGCAAGTTTTATCCTCCTCGATCTCGTAAAAACAAAAATAGGTACTCAACTATATGAATGGGGGAAAATTTTGAAGGAAGGAAGCCAAGCTATCTTTTAGAATTGTCACAAGTCACTCTTGCAGTCGCCCTTGAAAATGACACATTATTTCTACCTACATCTTGAACAATTGGATAACTCGCTATACCTTTGCATTGAACCAATCCCCTGAGTCTTTTCACTCCTTTGGGTCACCCAACGAATGTCACAGTATCCATTGGATTATGTTTTGGTCTATGTTATGTTTTTGCTACCAAGTCATGTTGTTCCTCAGCGTTCAAGGGAAGTATCCGCCTCGAGAGTGAACCATCACAAATTTCCAGTTTCAATACTTGTGTCTGTCCATACTCATTTGATTCACCATCTTACGTCTCTATGTCAATTTTGTGTCGATGATGGGGGATACATCAAGGCCCTCCTTCGATGAGTATTTTCCTGTTGACTTCAACACATCATCCATGAATTTGAATTAGAAACCAATTAGTACCTTGGGACCTACATGCCTCAATGGCAGACCTCCTCTCCTCCTACAGTGGGTTTATATCATTGACCTTTGATCGGATGACTTCAGGAATGTTCGACTTCAGCTCATTTATTCACATTCATTGGATTGTACTAGGGTACCTTGGGAGTCATTGACATCACTCGTGACTTCCCTCGCACTTGTTAATGATTTACTTCATTGATCGGTAATCAAGTGGTTTCTACCATGTTCGACATCAAAACACTTTTTCACATGGCTAGATTTGTACTACATCGAGATTGGGATGAAGACCCTGGATTGAGATTTCACTTTGTTATATGCTTTCTCAAGCTGGGAAGGAGATATTTTGAGCAAATTGATATAATGTCACATAGATCCACATTGTATTGGTCCATGGTTATGTTTTATCATCTCATAGATCCACTATGTACTTCTCATGGCTAAAATCAGTTCATGTCATGAAGTTATAGATCCACATTATATCTTTGGTGGCTATACCCTTAGTCAGTATCATCATGGATCCGCAGTGTATTTTTTGGCGGCCATACCTTAAGTCCTTTTCCACTCAAGCATAGGTATGTCTGCCTTGGGTTTGAAACATATGATAACATTTGTTTCATGGTTGTTTGTAGCTTCTACCAGGTTCTCTGACTCCATACCCTTGCTTCAAAAATATACAAAGCGCTTCAGTCATCATCTTTCGTCTTCTGACCTCGCACTTTGGGGGGAAATTTGTTACACATAAAAATTCCTCACTTCAATATCGTCCCATTATCATTATCGTAAGTGTCGCAAGTTTCGCACTTTTGTCACAAGTGTTGTAGATATCATATTTTCATCTTGCATGTGTCGCATTACGGATGACACCATAAGAACACTTGATACACCCTCTAAGACATGTTAGAAAAGGAAAACACATAATTTGGAAAGCTTACACAATATTTTTCCTTGGGAAATTATCATCTTAAATGAATTTTTGGAGATCAATGCTCCCCTCCTCACATGTAGGTAGTGCTATAGCACTTTTTTTCCATCTTTGAGGGAGTGTCGATTGGTTGAGATAATCTTGGGAAGAAATCCCCCTTATCTCTAAGGATAGCTAGAAATGATCCAAGTTGGTTTGGCTCGAATCCAAGCTTTAGGCTCTATATAAGGGAGATACCACAACTGATGCAGTCATATCCTCAACTTATTCCAAAGATAACTAAGGTGGTTGAGCCTTTCAAAGCATATAAAAGGAGGCATTCTCATGGTGAAAGGAGAGGAGAATATCAGCGAAAAGTATTTTCATTTTGATCGTGGATATTTTGAGAAAGGGATTGGACAAGGAGGACTTGGTTAAGTTGTTGCATTTTCATCTACATATTGTATCTTGTTACGTTCTCATTAATATATGCTTGGCATGTTTCCTTCAAGTTTGTGTATGATTGCATGGGCTTGTCTCTTCTTGATAAATCTAGTTTAAACTAATCTTGGTAGAATAGGAATCATGCATTGTATTTGTTGTCTATTGAACTGCAGGTCTCATTAAAGGGCCTAAAGATCAAGTTAATCCTAGACTGAGCAAGGACAAGCTTCAGAAAGAGGTACATCCTATCTTCTTCCTCTTTTTCCTTTGACTAGTTTTAGCTACATTTAAAGGAATATCAATGTCCAATGTTAGAATTTTTCTATCTTGGTCATAGGGGTCTAGGATCCAAGAGGTCATTCACCTATCTATAGGGGAATTTTCCTACCACCTGAGGTTGGCCTCCAATAGGAATTTGAAACCAAAAGCGACAAAATGACTTATTCCTCCAACTTGATTGGAGTTACTTGGGCCAGGACGATTATATCCTCCAGGTGGAGGTGGAGGAGGAATGCTAGGCCCTTAAGAGAGAACCTGGGTAGGAGTAGGAACAAAACCGATAGCAGCATTGTACCCAGGTGAAATAAAAATATTAATCCCTCTGGATGGACTCTGGGAAGGATTAGCAATAGAAGTATTAAGAGTGTTGTACCCAGGTGTAAGTGATGGACTTGATCTAGATGGAAGTGGTGTTCCAATAGGATCTTGAGTTATGATAGGACTTCTAGCAGAAACATGTGTAACTTGTGGGACCGTGGTAGAGCTAGTGAGCTGGAGGGGAAGAATTGTATGAGAACCAACCAACAGTTGGTTTGAAACCGTGACCACATTATTGGCCGTGCCAGTAAAATTATCTAAAGGTATTGTATAGGCAGTGGAAGTCATGGGTGTATGTAATTACATAGTTTGATTTGGGATCATTCATATTTTATCAAAAATATCATGTCCCAATGAAGTCCTCCAAAAAGAATGGATGGGGACTGAGCCAGGATTAAAAATTCTAGCAGTATGAACCAGAGTTCTAAATGATTCACTCTGAAAGGGTGGATCATCTACACCAAATTCTATGTAAGGTAAAGTAGTTATTCTAGTATATTCTTTAGCAACAACATCTCCCGACGATTTTATTCGGAGCAAAAGTGGATCTTGTATAACACTCAATAATGCATTTGCAGGAAGTGTTGATTCTACCAATGAAGTAGAACTTCCAATCTCAGAGGACATGTCATTATTGATTTCTCCTTTAGGAGAAGGATTCTCTGGTGAATTAGGAAGAAAAGTAGTGTATTCTTATGTCTCTTTCGGAGGTAACCCTTTCATCCTATGTGAATGGAGAGGGTCAATGTTGGATGCACCAAAGAAAGAATGAAAGAATTATATGGCCAACTAGAGAAACAAACAACACTCACTAATAAAATATAGATATCAAACACGCAAACAAACCTTCTTTTTTCAAATTCACTAGCTGGTGATGAAATCCAATGTCATGAAATCAATATAATAAGGGGTTGGGATAAAGTGGGTGGAAAAGTTACATTTACGACCTTATTAACGAACTTACACCCTGGTGCAAGCTCCCACATGTAATCGTGGGTATACCCTCCAAGGAGCCCGATTGAGTCTGGCCAATGTTGATTCCAGGTACCATGAAGAATTTCCTATCCACAGTCACCTCGTGTAAATACTCTAAATATATAGGCCACTAAGGTTACCAATTATGGCAATGATGCTTGGGAAAGTAGTCAACAGTCGGATCCACACACAAGAGCAGGGCATCTAATCCCAAAATCTCCTTGAGAAGGTTCACACGGGATTTTCTTCTCAAGTGACCTCCAATAATACATGCAATATCTACACTAATACCAACAAAGCAGGGTGAGTAACTCTTGCATCCCTAATGTGACCTCATAATTGGCCCTTGTGTTAGAAGGGCTTCCCAGGACAAAATGTTAAAAATGGATTTAAACTCTCCCTATCACAAGATATTATTGTGTGTTTTGATGCTTTGGAGAGTGTGCCTCACAGCCTATTCCAAAGTGTTATCCTAGCTAATGTTGGTGTATAAAAGTTCTAGAAAATAAAAGTTCCTAGATAGATTTTAAAATTACACTAAATTTTGATGGTTGTTGCTTACTCGAAAAGGGAAACGGAGATGAAACTGATGAAGTTGTTGACCTTGACCCACCAAAATGAAAATAGAGATGATATGCAATATTTTCATTCGATGAACTCTAATTACACAAGGGAGAAGGTTTCTCTTTCCAGAATACAAAAATTTACAAAGCACAAGTTCTCAATCTTTGAATGATATTGATTCCAAACAATCAAAGCTACTAAATTTTCCAATTGTCTATTTTTCAACAAATATCTGAATCCAAAAAATCTCTTGTAAAGACTACTAAAAGAAGAATAAACTTTAGTCCTTTCCTTTTCAAATTAAAAAAGAGATGGAATTCAAAAAGAAAGAGTTGTCCAAGAAGATCAACGTACTCACAACATTATTTCCCAAACTAAACTCATAATGCAAGAAAAAAATGAAAATATAAGAAAACTTATTTGTCGAATGCAAACAAAAAAATTTTTCCAGTCAACAATCCAAAACTTAAAAAATCAATCCAAAACTCAAAACGATCAATACAACTTATCTAGCAAGCACTCAGGGATGAAGCCTTGAGATTATACCCTTGCAATAAGAAGTAAAATATAAAACTTATAAAACTTATGAAAAAGACTCTCAATACTTGAGAAACAATCAAATTTAGGCTCAGATATGCAAAACAATCATTCACCAAGACTAAAAGTTCATCCCAAGAAGTAATGGAAAATCTGGGCAAAGAGAAGAAAGTTGGTTGTCACTCCAAAATTTTCTATAGGAATCATTGCAGGTTGCAGAAGAGCATAGTGCGACAATGAAGGATCATCGCAGGTTGAAGGAAAAACATTGTGCAACGTCATCGCTTTGGTTGACACAAGTAGGGTGTGACAATGACTGAATATAAGGAAAAATTAAAAAGAGGACAAAGTTTCTCAGTGAACTTTCAGAACCAGGGAGTCAAGATATATCACCCAAAGACTTGGAGAATGAAATTGACTAAAAGCAAGCAAGCTAAACGCAAATATGAAGAAATAAACCAAAAGAGCACGATCCCTAGTATGGTCACCAATTTTTTTATCGGACAAATCAGTAAGTGTGGACACAAACTAATCTCCCTAACATTAACAGGAAGCTAGAACAAAACAAGGAAGAATACAAACTTCTCCTTAGATTTCATTGTCATATAAACTAGTTCAGAGAGGGAAAAATGACATACCTTTTAAATGGTGTTTGATCCTCGCTAGTGTCGTCCTTGTCGCTCCATATTTGGATTTGTGGGATGGTGAACCTGTTAAGAAGCACAAACCAACAAAGAGAGAGAACAACGATATATATATTCTAATGAAGTCTATGTATAAGATCAAGGAGTTATACAATAAAAGTAAAGACACCTTTATAGGGAAGAAATGTATTACTGCATAATATTAAATGAAAGTGGAGAATACAACCCATGCCTTGATGTTGCAAGATCCCTTCCAATGGCCCTTTGCTTCAAAACACACGCCTTTGCTCCAATACTTTTGATGAAGAGAATTCCCAACCTAACTTGGAGAGCTAAAGAAAAGCTATCTCAAGTATAATCAACAACAGAATTCTTCATGCATAAGCCAACCTACCCTTTCCCATGAGAGGTCCCTCTTTATATAGGGTTAAAGAGGGATGGATGAGGAGATTAGGATGATCCCACTAAATAAGAGAAGTGATTAAGATCCAAACCGATCGGAGGACACCTCATCTTCTATAAGATTCCCTTCTAGAACCTTCGTGAATTTCACTTTTCTCTTGTTTGAGGATTGTCTCACCCCATGCACAGGCAGCCTGCGGCAACACCTCAATCCATTTTGGGTGCAGCATGCGATGATCAAGAATCATCGCACCATAAACATTGAGCAGGGTACGACGATATCCTTTGACATATTTTTTAAGGAAGAAAAGATAATTCACTTCTCACATGGAGAAAGTCTCTTTTAGTATCTTCAGGGAACATAGAAGTGAGTCATTCACATATCTCCAGTTGATCACTGGGGTGACCAAAATAATGTGTAACACTTGTGCTCGGACTTCTTCAACTCCTCATCTATTGTTGGTTCTCCTCCTCTTCATCTTGCATCATGCATCATCGACTAACTAAGGGACTTAGACTTATATGAACTCCGACCGAGACTTCCTACAGAAGCTAAGACTAACTCAACATTTGACACTATCATTAATTTGACTGACTCTTCATACACCTAAATGAACTTGAGAATATATATATCGACTCCATTTATAACTTCCTACTTGCCAAATGAATTTGATTAAACATGCGACTTTTCACTTACAGACTGTCAGATTGACTGACTGACATTTCAACTACTGATAGAATGATTGACAAACAAATCGACAGAGACATGAAGATCTCACCAACTTGTAATTAGTATTTCCAACACTCCCCCTTAATTATAAGTAGGTGGGATTACAAAATAAAATTACATCAAAAATTTGAATTTTCATTTTACTGTCACTCATTTGTTACCGCGCAAACTCCCAGACTACTGCGCAGATGCTAAAATGCATCTCTTGCTAAAGGCTTTGTAAAAATGTATGTAATTTTTTCTTCTGACCTGCAAAATTCTAAATAGATCTCTTTGTTATTCACCAATTCTCTGATAAAGTGATACCTTGTATCAATATTCTTTGTTTTATTGTGAAACACGTGGTTCTTTGATAACATGATGGTTGAATTGTTGTCACGGAATACTATAGTTGGTTCATGTTGTTCCTGCAACAAATCTTTTAACATTCTTCTCATCCAAACTGCTTGGCAAGTTGCGCTTGTAGATGCGACGTACTCTGCCTCTGTTGAAGAAACAGTTACTATGGGTTGCTTTCTTGATGCCCATGATACCATACTTGTTCCAAAATGAAATGTGTACCCAGAGGTACTTTTCATGTTATCTATGTTGCCTCCACAATCACTGTCAGTGTATCCAATGAGTTTAAAATCTTCTGAAGTGGAGTACTTAATACCAAAATATTTTGTTCCATTTACATATCTCAGGATTCTCTTTCCTACCTTCCAATGTGATTCTTTTGGAGTTTCCATGAACCTTGATATTAGGCTCACTCTATACATAATATTAGGTCTTGTCATTGTGAGATACATAAGACTTCCTACCAATTGTTTAAACAGTGTGGGATCCACCTTGTACCCTTTATATTCCTTGATTAACTTAAATCATGTTAAGGCAGGTGTTGGTGCTGCTTTTGAGTTCATCATATTGAATCTTTTCAAAATTTCATGTTCATACTTAGAATGTGAGATAAATATGTCAGTTTTGGACTGGTGAACTTCTATTCCCAAAAAATATCTCATAAGCCCCAAATCAGTCATTTAAAATTCATCCTTCATGACTGACTCGAATTCTTCTATGCCAAAGTCACCTGTAAAAATAAAACCATATACATATAAGCAAGCAATTAACATATTAACTTGTTGATTTTCTTTGATGTACATTGTTGGCTCACTTTCACTTATTTGAAATCCATTCTATGTGAGATAGGAATCAATGTGACTGCACCAAGCTCTGGTTGTTTTCTTTAATCCATACAGTGCTTTCGTCAATATGTACACTTTGTCTTCTTGTCCTGGAACCTCATAAACTTGTGTTTGTTCCACATATACTTCTTCTTCTAAATTTCCATTCAAAAATATTGACTTTACATCCATCTGATAGACTGGCCACTTGTACTACACGGAAATTGCTAACACGGTTCTGACTATGTCCATGCGCGCAATCGGTTCAAATGTTTCATTGAAATTAATTCCAGTTTGTTGTGTAAAGCCTCTTGCAACTAACCTTGCCTTATGATTCTACACATTTCCATCTACATCTTGCTTGGTTTTATAAATCCACTTGACACTTATCACATCCTTTTCTTTAAGTACATCTACCAATTTCCATGTATGATTGATATCTATGCATCTAATTTATTCATCCATGGCTTGTGCCCATACATCCTCCTTGACAGCTTCTTCAAAGGTTAATGGATCATCTATTTGTGAAAACAAAAAAAAAACTGAAAATGAATTTGTTGTGTCTTCATTATAGATGTCACGCAAACTTATTTTCTTCCTTGGTAACATACTTGCTAATGTTGGATCTGGAGATGTAGAACTACTCGGACTTCTTTTTGGTGTCTGTTGCACTCTAGGTATAGACTGTGCACCTATTGTTCTTACTGGAGTACTTTGTGTTGTCATTTGCATCATAGTGTTAGGTGTAGAAGGGACTGTGCATTGACATGTGCATGGTGTTTGAACCACTTCATCTTCTATGTCATCATGATCCATTTCATCAATAATTTTGATTGTCTTCTCTACACTCCCATCCCATGCTTCATTCTCCACGAACTGATCATCGCGACTGATTATGACTTTTCTTGCGACAGGGTTATAAAATTTGTATCCTTTTGTTTCTTCATAATACCCAACAAATATACATTTATGTCCTTTGTTGTCCATCTTCCTTCTCATCTCATCTGGAACATGTGCATATGTGACACATCCAAAAACTTTTAAGTGTGCCACATTGTGCTTTAATCCTATCCAGACTTCTTGAGTAACTCTATTCTTCACACTCTTTGTCTTGTTGGACATATGTTCAAGATGTATACTATAGTTGCTACTGCCTCAACCCAATATTCATTTTACAAATGTTTGGCTAACAACATACTGCGCACCATTTCCTTGATGGTTCGGTTCTTTCTTTCTGCGACAACATTAAATTGTGGTGTATATCGCGTGGTAAATTTCTTGTAGATGTCGTGAATTTTACAAAACTTATGAAATTCTCTTTAATTGTATTCTCCTCCTCTATCAGTTCTTAGACACTTGATGTAGTAGCCACTATGTTTCTCCATAAGTGATTTAAACTACTGAAAACAACCCAATGCGTCAAATTTATGCTTTAAGAAATAAATCCATGTCTTTCTTGAGAAATCATCAATGAATGTTAGAAAATAAGTATTTCCTCCTATATATGGAGTTTGCATTGGTCCACAAATGTTTGAATGTATTATTTCCAATGGATATTTTGCTCTATAATACTTTCCAACTGGAAATGATTCTTTGTGTTTCTTGCCAAATATGCATCCTTCACATATCCTTTCTGGTTTTTCAATCAATGGAAAACATTTTACCATTTCCTTTGTGTGTAGCAGCTTCAGACCTCCAAAGTTCAAATGTCCAAATATGAAATTTCATAGCTAGGAATAATCATGTGTTTCAAATTGGAATGTTGCCTTCATCTCTGCGCCATTTTCTCCTTTCTTAGTATTGCACACACTATTTTCTTCATCGGAATTGTGCGCACTTTCTACTGTAAATGCAGTGTCTGATTGCACACTTTTTCCTTTATAAAAAGCTAGTGATGTATTCTTCTTCTTGGATGGCCTCAATGTCAATGGGAACATCATGTTACTTTTCATCTGGATTTTTGCAATAATTTTATTGCTTGGGCATTTATCAATAATCACACAGTGATTATCTTCCATGTAGATTATGTATCCTTTTTGTAATAGTTGTCATGTGCTCATCAAATTATGCTTCAGACAAGAGACATAATATACATCTGGCATAAATTTGTGTACTCCTTGTTTAGTTAAAATATGTATACTTCATTTTCCTAAGACAGTGAATGGATATATGTTCCAAGTGTAACCTTAGTTTGGACTAACTCATCTAAACTAGAAAACAATTCTATGTTTCCGGTCATGTGGTTACTGCAGCCTGAATCTAAATACCATATGTCATAATGATATGGATTTTATGAGAAGAAAGAAATGAATACAGATTATTAAAATATGCTTAACACAAAATAACAGAGATACAGTAAAATTGGTTTTCTATTTAATAAGGAAATAAGTTGAAACTGCAAAATGCAGCGGAAAACAAGCTTGCCGGAATGGTGGTGGCTTATCTCTGAAAAGAGATGTGACGATTGCACTCATTCGCAAGAAGATGACTACAATGAGGATCTAAAGTCCTTTTTACAATAAACAGAAATTTCAAAAACCATAGACATCCAAAAACCTAACCCTAGGAGATGAATCGCCAAAAGTCATGTGGGCCCCGTTTGGGTAAGTTAGTACATCAAATTTTTGGGGTCGTAACTTTTGCATACGATCTTCGTTTTAGGCGCACGATAGCCCATTGGAAAGGTCTAATTAAGAAGAATGATTTTCGACTGCCCCAGGTTGATGCCTATAGAAATCACCTAGGCCCCAAATCCCCAAAAAATGTCGTTTAGGGCCTCAAAACAGCCCCGAAAGTTTGGAACTTGAAAAACTACCGAAAAACTGCCAAGGTGGAAAACTATTTTTCGAGCCAGTGGAATAGGTGGGTGGCCACTGATATCCACCTGGATCATTCCTCCCTCCTTAGGAATCAATGGTCTCCATTGCGTTGAGTTCCCCCATCAGATGAGGGAATTTCTGTTGAATTTGGCCCCGGGTGAGCCACTTGCCTTAGTGTAGAAGCTGCCCTGATTTAACAACTCGATAAAGTTGGATCCTTTGTTTTCAAGTGCCATTGATATGTGTTTCCACAATATGATCACTGCATGCATGTTGCATGCAGTTAGGGTTGAGCTTTGTTGGTGTCAACTACTCTGTTATCACTGATGTGTCCAATAATGGTGGGAAATATGGTTGAAGGAGAGCCACGTTAAGCACTGGGTGCAGCCCAAGGAAAGAGGGAATTTTTACCTCAAAAGCATTGTCACCCATAGCCTTGGTGATGGTGTACGACCCATAACGGAGTGGGAAAAGCTTCCGATCGGGCCCTGTAAGGAGTTTTTTTTCTGCAAGTGCAACCAAACTTTGTCTCCCACCTGAAACGTATGTGGCACCCGATGTTGATCATGGCATTGCTTGTACTTGGCATTAGACTTCTATAGAATATCCTAGACATGTTGGTGGATGTGTTGGATCCACTCAATGAATCGGGTGGCTTTGTCAGCTTCTAGTGGAGTAGGGTATGAGTCGGTCGAGGTGGTCTCCAAGTGTAGTGCAACATCCATGGGGCCCAATGGTTGGAATCCCAACCCCACCTCAAAGGGGTTGTGGCCAGTTGAGTTATGCAGAGCTCGGTTGTAGCTATGTTGGACATAGGGAAGACTCTCATCCCATGTGTGGGGATGATTGGAATTATACATGCGTGACATATGCATGATCATTCGATTTACGACCTTGGTCTGGCCAACTATCTAGGGGTGGAAGGTCGTGGATTTGGTGAGCTTCATGTCCAACAACGACCAGAGGCTCGACTAGAATGTGTTGAGAAATTGATTGTCTTAATATGAGACAACAGTTTGTGGGATTCCAAAATGTACTCAGACTCAATCAAAGAAGAGCTTGCTAGTGGCCTCTGTTGTGATGCTCTTCTTGTAGGCATCCAGAATTTCCATCTTAGAAAATCGATAAAAAACCATGTAATATCCCTCAGCCAAACCCAATTGTAAATGTAATATAAGTGTACTTAAGTTGGTGAGTTGTTTTGACATCATTTTGTAATGCACCTCCCATAGCATAGTATGTGCATGCATTGCGCACTAAAATGATGTAGTATGCACATTCTCGGATACCGTGCGCAATCGCTAAAGTGCGCACAGTATGGAGGATAGTAATCCTCGTGTATATGATATGTGTTATAGGCTGGTAAGATAGTTATTATAAGTTGGGATTCTTGTGTTTTTTTATTAGGCCGGAGCACCTAGATGTTAAAGGCCAATGCGCATATTTTGTACATGTCTCGTGATTAATATAAAATACATCGTTGCACGCAGACCGACCACGATAAAAGAGATGGGGGACTGAACTTCACCAGTTAGGGAAAGGGAGGGCCAAAAGTCAAGGGAAAGGGATAAGCTAGAGAGATTAAGCCAAAAGGGAATATTATATTTGTTGGACACACCTACCACACTTAGAAGGGGGGGTGAATGAGTGTGAGGCTCTTTTTCCCAAAACTTCCCTCTTGCACAAAAACTCATCAATTAGCATTCAACATTTATTCATTACCCATTGTTGTCATTTATAACCAGTTAGATGTGAACACATATCAGCAACATATATCAGCAATATATCATCAAGAATTCATCACCACGATGAACACAAAGAACACAAGATGTATGTACAATTTTCTTTTTATTACGGACTACAATCCTTGGGGTTTATCAACAACAATTGAATAGAGTACAACTCTGTAAGAGCATCTTCTCTATAATGCAAGACTCAACTTACACCCTCAGCACCAACTGATATGAGGGAACAATTCTCAACATATATCAATCTTTCAACAGGTATGTGACATGTCAGTAGTGCAGCCCACGTGTGCACGTGCCCTGACTCACTACAGCCCGCATGTGCATGCGGCCAGTGTATAATGCAACAAGCGTATGCTTCAGAGCAACTAGAGTTTTGCTTTTCTTCACATGCTCAGATCCTCTGCAACCTGTAATCACTTTCTCTTTTTTTTTCCACTTTCCAAACTGACCCACAGCCACTCATTCATATTGATTTGTTGTGGAGCATGAGCAAGCTCTTTTTCCCAAAACTTCCCTCTTGCACAAAAACTCATCAATTAGCATTCAACATTTATTCATTACCCATTGTTGTCATTTATAACCAGTTAGATGTG
>ML796628.1:115887-129965 GCA_009831015.1 Picea engelmannii
CCCATTGTTGTAATTTATAACAAGTTAGATGTGAGCACATATCAGCAACATATATCAGAAATATATCATCAACAAGTCATCACCACAATGAACACAAAGAACACAAGATGTATGTACAATTTTCTTTTTATTATGGACTACAATCCTTGGGGTTTATTAGCAACAACTAAATAGAGTACAACTCTGTAAGAGTACATGCTCTATAATGCAAGACTCGGCTTACACCCTTAGAACCAACTGATATGAGGCAATCTGTCAACAGGTATGTGACCTGTCAGTAGTGTAGCCCACATGTGCACGCACCCTGACTCACTACAGCTTGCATGTGCACGCGACCAGTGTATAATGCAACAAGCGTATGATTCTGAGAAACTAGGGTTTTTCTTTTCTTCCTCTGCAACCTGCAATCACTTTCTCTTATGTCTTCCACTGTCCAAACTAACCCACAGCCAATCACAACACATCCAATCTCTCCAATAGCTTTCTCATGCACCACAACAAATCAATATGAATGTTATCTCAATCATGTATAAACAAGTAGTATACCATAGAAATTATGTCACTATCGAATCACAAGAGTGTTTCTTACTCCATCAACCAAACCAACCAAACTAAACCACATCATAGAATCCATACCAAGAATTCCCTAAGCATTCACAAAACATCAAACAATAGTATCCATCAAGACAATAACGTAACCATACTAGTGTCTCAGTGATAGATCTGAGGCCATAGAATGCAGATCTGGAACCTGCCTCATCATCCAAGAGCTTGGCACCAGCTCAAACACAAATCTCCATGATTTTATCCACTCCACAATCCATGTACACAGTCAACCCGTGTGTACACTCACCCTATACACAACCATCCCGCGTGTACACACACCCTATACACAAACAGCCCACGTGGGCATCAGAAAATAGGGTTTTCTATGAATCTGATAATTTTTCCGTCAAGATCTCCGACATTGCCAATACTTTGATGCATCCATGAGATCCTCCTCTCGCTCTCTTCCTAGGAATAGATCTTCAATCATGCTCAAGATATCCACATCAATAAGATTCTCTCACAATAAGCTCTCCATCAATACTCCAAAATATATTCACAAGAAGCTCTCCATTGATCCACAAAAAGGATTCTCACCAAATGTCCATTTTACAAGAGATCCTAGCATCTTATTTATACTTTCATTCTCTAGGTCACTCACCCCATTTTTAGGTTACTTAACCCATTTCTAGGTCACTTAACCTATTTTCCTTATTTTAGGGTTAACCACTTTCCATGAATAGAAAGTTCTCCAATACTTTACCATTTAAATATTCTTTCTTGATCTTGTCACTTCATTTTATCATTTAAATAATCTTTCTTGATTTTGTCACTTTACTTTATCATTTAAATAATGATTTCTTCTTTTCAAGCACTTTGACTTCTTTGACCTTTTGGGGCTTCAAGCCATCATATGGGGGTCCTTCAACTTCGTAGAGCCATAACTCTCAAACCGTGAGGAGTTATGTGACATTCCACATACCACTAGAAATAGAATGTCAAGCACTATCCATATAGGATAGTTTCACCAACAACTTCATTGATCTTCATATCCTTAATACACATGCAAGAATGGGTCCTCCAACCATTCTTCTAGGATAACTCAATCTGTAAAGCGTCTTCACATGATGGATTTCAGCATAAGGGGACCACCTTGGAGTTCATCCATTTATGCACCTTATCAACCATGATAAGACAATAATGATTCATCTTTGCATCAATTCACCACTACATCATATATATCAACTATGCATCATGTATCAATGACAACTCATTGATCTATATTCATCAATGCATCATATCAATGATCCATATTTATCAATTGGTTTCCACTTGGACATCTATCATTCTCATCAAGGGAATCATATCAATGATCCATATTTATCAATTGGTTTCCACTTGGACATCTATCATTCTCATCAATTCATATTCACTGTTCATCAATCATCAATCAATCAATTACTTGACATCAATCAAACCAAACCATTTGCATCAATGATGTATGATCCAACAATCTCCCACATAATCAAACCATTGGCATCAATGACAACATGATCCAACAATATTAATATTTCCTAAATCATAAGTATCGATAATTATTTTATTCTAAGTTCTAAAGTTGGGGACAAGTGGACCAAAGTAACTTTCAATATGACAAGTGTCAAGTTGGGGACATGCATTAATATCGTATGGACTTAGCTCATCTGGTCACTTTTCATGGGGATTCTTACCAACAGCTTGACCATCATTCTCACCATCACTTTCACGATCAGCTTCACCATGATTCCTTCCATCACTCAGTTATCTAGTCAATGATTCCATCACCATTTTCACTCACGTAGTCTGTTATCCTTGAGACATCCATTTCACCATATCTCAGCCTGTTTATGTAGCCTTTTTTGGTTGGTGTACCTGGTTAGCTTGCAGCGGAATTAAAGAAGCAGGTTGTCAGGCCCGTGAGAAATTATCCGAGTGAGAGAATTGTTGGGGATTGATTCCTGAAGGTGCTAAACTATAGCTACAGTGCTCTAATACTTTCGGTCTGGCTTGTTGTTGAAGCCCTAGAAGGGAAGTGGGGCAGTCGAGGGACTGTTGAGAGGAGAATAGGAACACTTCCTTGGGTGGGACAGGCATGTAAGGAATGAGATGTTGTAGGTTGTTAGTTGAGTGAGCACCTGAGATGGAGTCTTTCCTATTGTCCATGATCCTTAGCCTAGTTAGGAACCCTTTACCTGGGTGGAGTTCAGTCCCAGCTCGGGGGTGACTCATTGTTGAGAGTGATGAATAGTGTAGTCTAAGGCTGGGAGGTTTGTGGATGCTCTGTACACAGGTGTGACAATCTTTCCAAGATAAGTACCAATTGTATGATAAAATAATATGTTGCATTGTTATTTACATTCTTATGTTATGGTTTATCATATATGTGAATATAATTGTCTGTATGTTTATGGGTATTTCCTTGTATATGTTGCATATCGGTGTTTACTGTTATTTCAGTATGAAATCGTATATTACAGAATGTATCTTTTTGTTTATGTTTATATGTAAATATTTTGCAAGAGTGTTGTATGTATATGTTTAAGTTGCATGCAGTTTGAAGAGAAAATTTATGTGGCATAGCTCAGTTGATTACTAGGTATGTTATCGTATGTTCCGCAGTAAGAGAAAGAAAGTGTTCCCTAGAGTAGCATGGCCTAGCCTGTTATAGGTTGGGGATGTTACCAACCAATGTCAGAGCATGAGAGATTGCTCTGGAGTGGCATTTCCCCAGCCTATGGGTGGTCAAGGGAATGTTACAAATTGGTATCAGAGCTTCAGTTTTGACACTGAGCCTGGATGGGCCAAAGGGGTTTAGTTGAAGTGAATATTCACAGAAGAGTAACTTCGAAGTGACCAAAATTCAAGTCATGGAGCATCCATGGAAAATAATGGCGTGCAAGCATGCGCAGTAAATTTTGGCATGCGCGGAAAATGTTGGCGTGCAAGTGTGCACAGTAAATTGTGGCGTCGCGCGGAAGATTATTATGTGCGGATGCACGCACTGAATTTAGCCTTGCATGGTGAGCATGCACAAAGTAATGTGCACATGGGGTGCGCAAGTATTGCATAACACAGAGGAGTTTTGTGGTACGTGCATAGTATGAGTATAAGTTGTCTCGCGACAGTGTATTCAATGGTGCACGCAGATTATTGTGCGTGATGGAACATATTGAACTTTGACATGGTGTAATGCATAGGGTGAAGTTCATGTGGAGTATCAGTGTGCGATACTAAAGCTGTGTGCAGTGGATATTGGCGTACAACGCAAAAGTAGTGTGTGCAAGTTGTCAGCGCGACGGAGAAGAAATGCATAGTGGATATAGGTGCGTGGAAAAGAGTTTTACCTTGTGATGTTGCTATGCACGATAAATATGGATGTACAGGTAGAAGTTTAGTGTGTGTGAATTCATTTGGACGGCGATGCGTCTGAGTTTACTTTTCATAATATTAGAAGAAAAAGAAACACACAACTGCATCAAAGTGTTGATTAAAAGGAATTCTGAGTTTTATATTCCTCCGATTCAAACTAATGGAAGTGAAATATAAGCTTACAAGAAAAGATTACTATAAAAGAAAACAAGACTCATAACACAACTAGTTAATATCTTGTAATAAACAGCCCAAAATCTGCTTTTGTATTTATATAATCGTATTAATCACAAAATTACAAAAAAAGGGGATGATAACAGTTATCCTATTGTAAAAAGGGTCATTTAAGAACAAGCCTATTATCTCTGGTGCTCCTTACCTCCACTACCAACTATCCAAAATTCGCTAAAACATACTTAATTTTGGGTTGAAGACTCATTTCAGCTTAGCGATCTCCTCCTTTAAATAATCTAACCAGACCGGTTGATTCTCTCCAACACTTTCGGCCGGTTCATCCGTGGATTCCTCCTTCTTCTGCTACTTGCTCCTTTTCTTCTTAGTAGTTGGCTTGTTGATGACTAAATCCTTCATAGTGGGATTCAACCTGACTTCCAACTGCGAGTCTATAGTCGGATCTGTGTGGAATTTAGTCGCTAGAATGTGCGCAAGGACCCTTTCCTCCTTATTCGCAGGAAAGTCTAGCATGTTGCTCGAATAACCAGTCTCACTGAATTTAGCCTTGTCCATGTATCTCAAGTTGTGGATACCAAAATGCTTTTGCAAAGAGAAGAAAGTTGAGCAATTTGGAGATTATTTTGTTCATGGATAAGCAGATACCTTCATACTTGAGGATTGGTAGTTATAGAATTCCAATTATGAAGCACAGACAGACTACGTATAGGAGCGTTGGGTTGCCATGCTCGGCTAATCCATTTCAAATGATTATATTTCAAGTTCATTACATGGTGGCATTCAGTTGATGCCACATGGCTGTGAAGTACCGAATGAGTGAAATAAGGTGATCTGACTAGCTATCACCTGCTCCACGAGTGGTGGATTTGACATGTTGAAACACGTGACACCGCGTCTTGGCGAAAGTAGTTTCATCAAACCACCTTCTTTCACAGTTGTATCTCTGAAGGCACCGCGTGTCTATGTTTTCAAGACTTGGGCCTTATCTAGGATTGTCATGGTGATAACACCAAGAAATCAGGAGAGATAATTCTGATGTATATATTGAACCAAAATGGTTCATGTTTTTTATGAATTATTGAATTGTTAGCCTAACAAGTTTCGATGGCTACACGTTTTGCAGAATTAACAACAACTAGATCAGATCATAACAATGCATATTCCATAGGAATGGAAGAAGCACAGGGGAATTACAGTCAGCAAGATGAGAGCAGAGGGGTGGATGTCCATTTGGGCATTGAAGGAACGAACTCCAACATACATGGAGAAGAAAGGAATGAAAACATGAATATGGTTGAGACCATTAAGAATTTACAGAAGGATGTCCAAATCCATAAAGCTGATAATGAAAGGCTTATGAGAGCCAAAGAGCAGTAGGATGAATTCAACATGAAGTTATTGGAGGGCTTGAATAGAATAGAAAATAAATTGGTTAAGGAGAGTGGCTCAAGCAAATCTGGGAGTCACAAGCCTTCAGATGAGAAAAGAAAAGCAAGAAGTGTTAGTAGACATCACCATCATTCCCCAAGGAATTCCAATAAGAGAGTAGGAAACATCCCAAGTCTATCCCCTATCAGAAGGTATAAGAAGTCTGGGGTGGATGATCTGGGAGGAGAAATGAACAAAATCAAACCTCCTACATTTGATGGTGAGCACATGAAGGTTGAAGATGCAGAAACATGGTCGTTGGGCATGAGAAAGTATTTTCAATTGCATAATTACTCTTCTCATGCAGAAGGTAGAATTTCTATATATCAACTCAAAGGAAAGGCCTCCATGTGGTGGGATCAACTTGTGTAGGTACATCACATTAAAGAGAAAAGTGTTACTTGAAAGGAATTCAAGAAGTATTTTGAGAATAAATACTTGACTAAGAGATACTATGACAAGAAAATGAAAGAGTTCTTTGAACTCAATCTTGGAAGCATGACCATAGATGAATATGAGAGAAGGTTTTTGGAACTATTGAAGTATGTCTCTTTCATCAAGGATGAGACAGTCAAAATTCAAAGGTATTTGAGTGGATTTCCATCGTTCATCAGTGACAATATACAGTATGATGATCCCAAGACATTAGAAGAGACCATAAGGCGAGCTAAATGCCTATATGATCAGTAGAAAGCAAGGTCAGCTTTCCAAAAGGCTTGGGAAGACAATAATAAATTCAATATGGATCAGAGGAAGAAGGGAGCTAAGCCACCATTCTTCAGAAATAATCCACAAGGATAGCAAACGCCTAAAGAACCCAGAACGATTGACATAAGGAGTCAAGGGCCAAGGCATCCACTTATGAAATGTTGGGGTTGTAAAGGGGATCATAGGTTCAAAGATTGTCCTCACAAAGGTGAAAAAGGTAGGGTTGTTCACAATGTATAGCAAGCTAAAACAGTGGAGGACATGGGTAGATATGTGCCAAGGATTTATGCAGCCCTGGAAAATAAGCAAGCAAAGTATCGGTCCCACATGATTGAAGTGGAAGGTATGATCAACAACTAAACCATTGTTATTTTAATTGATTCAGGAGCTAGTCATAGTTATATAGACCTTATGATGGTGGAAAGTTTGCAATTGCCAAGAAGCAAGCATGGGAAATCCTGGTTGGTGCAGCTGGCTACAGGAGCCAAAAGAAAAGTTAATGAGATGGTTAAGTAATGCCTCATAGACATGAATGGACTGAAAATCAAGGAAGATTTAAACATCTTGCCTTTAGGTTCCTATGACTGTCTAATTGGGATGGATTGGTTGGACCAACATCACACTCTCTTAGACTATCACAACAAATAATTTACTTGCCTGGATGAGGAAGGGAAACTAAGGAAAGTATGGGGAATTCCCAGGGTAGCAACCATTAGATAAATTACAGCATTGCAGCTAAAGAAATGTTATAGAAAAGGGTGTCAAATAATTGCAGCTCATTTGGCGAAGACACCTAGAGATAAGGTGCCAAATTTGGAGGATTATACAGTCCTGGGAGATTTTGAAGATGTATTCAAGGAGGTATCCAGAATACCCCAAGGAGAGACATTGATTTCTCTATAAATTTAATGCCTGGAGCAGCGCCAGTATCAAAGACTCCTTACAGAATGAGTACACCAAAATTGAAGGAGTTGTAAATGAAACTTGAAGAACTTCTGAAGAAGGGGTATATACGCCCAAGTGTGTCACCTTGGGGCGCCCCATTCTTGTTTGTGAGAAATAAATATGGAACATTAATATTGTGCATTGACTTTAGACAGTTGAATAAAGTGACAGTTAAGAACAAGTATCCTCTACCAAGGATTGATGACCTCTTTGATCAATTGAAGGATGCAAAAATATTTTCAAATATAGATCTCATATTAGGATATCATCATGTAAGGATTAAAGAAGAAGATATCATTAACACCGCCTTCAAGACAAGTTATGGTCATTATGAGTTCATAGTGGTGCCATTTGGGTTGTCAAATGCACTAGTTGTTTTCATGTGCTTAATGAATGGTGTTTTCTGATAATATTTGGACAAGTTTGTCATTGTCTTTTTGGATGACATCATTATATATTCTAAGTCAGAGGAAGAGCATGAACATCATTTGAGGATGGTTTTGAAAGTATTAAGGGAGCATCAATTGTATGCCAAATTGAGCAAGTGCTCATTTTATCAGAAACAAATTCATTATTTGGGGCATATCATTTCACAGGATGGATAGCAGTGGATCTTGAGAAGATAGAGGCCATTAGAGAATGGTCAGTGCCAAACAATGTCATAGAGGTGAGATCATTCATGGGTCTTGCAGGCTACTACAGAAGATTTATTGAAGTATTATCAAATATTGCACACCCAATCACTTCTTTGCAAAGAAAGGGAGTGAAATTTCAGTGGACACTGGATTGCGAGAAGAGTTTCCAACACTTGAAACAATTATTGACAAGTGCTCCAATATTAAGGATCACAGACCTAGATGAATACTTCATCATATGCACCGATGCATGTAATGAAGGACTTGGTGGAGTCCTCAGTCAAAATGGGTTTGTCATATGTTATGAATCAAGGAATATGAAGGATCGTGAAAGAAACTATGCCACTCATGATTTGGAGTTGGCAGCCATAGTGCATGCCTTGAGGAAATGGAAACACTACCTCATGGGAAAGAGGTTTGAGCTAAGAACAGACCACAATGGTCTGAAATATTTATTTGGTCAGCCAAATCTAAATGCTAGGCAAAGCAGATGGTTAGAATTTCTAAGAGAATATGACTTTGATATAAAGAATATCAAGGGGAAAGAGAATAAAGTGGTTGATGCACTCAGCAGCAAGGTGCATGAATTACATGCTACAGCCATTAGCATGTATCAAAATGATATTAAAAGCATAATTTTGGAGGCTGCAAATGCAGATATGCAATACATAGAATTGGTAGCAATGCTACAGCGGGGTAAGATGCCACAAAAGGTGGATAATTATAATTTGGGAATAGATGGAATATTGTTGCACAAGAACAAAAATTTTGTTCCAAATGTCAAGGACTTGAAACGTATGATTTTTCATGAAATGCATAATGTTCCTTATGCAGGACACCCTGGATATTAGAAAACCATGGCAGCAATCAAGAGCCATTAATTTTGGCTAGGTATGAAGAGAGAGATCGATGAATACATTGCTAGATGTATGGAATGCCAGAAATTTAAAGTTGAGAATAGGCACCCAGCAGGGCTGCTGCAACCTTTACCCATTCCTAAATGGAAGTGGGAAGTGGTGATAATGGATTTTATTACATGATTGCCTAGAATAGGCAAGCTGCATGATTTGATCATGGTGGTGGTGGACAAGCTTACGAAAGCTACTCATTTTATTCCACTGAAAACTACTCATAAGGCAACAGATGTTGTTGATATTTTCATGAAGGAAGTGGCACGATTGCACGGAATTCCTAAAACAATTGTGTCCGACAGAGACCTGAAATTCACCTCGAGTTTCTGGAAAGGATTTTTCAAAGGATTCGGAACGAATCTGAACTTTAGTACATCTTATCATCCTAATTCTGATGGATAGATAGAGAGGGTGAACAGAGTGATAGAAGATATACTAAGAATGTATGTGATGGACAAACCATCGAAATGGAAAGACTACCTACACTTGGTAGAATTCGATTACAACAATGGGTATCAGGCGTCATTGAAGATGAGCCCATATGAATCACTTTATGGCAGAAAGTGCAATACTCCAGTGAGTTGGGATAATCCAGTTGATAGGACAGTAGTTGGGCCAGAATTGCTCAAGGAGATGGAGGACCAAATGATAAAAATTAAGCAGAATTTAAACGATGCCCAAGACAGACAGAAAAGTTATGTCGATAAAAACAGAACCCACAGATAATTCAAAGTGGGTGATCATGTTTTCCTGAAATTGAAAGCTAACAGGAGTTCCCTGAAGCTGGGAAGTTGCGCCAAGTTGGCAGCCAGATTTTGTGGGCCATTTGAAATCCTAGAGAGGATTGGTCCAGTTTCTTATATGATTGCATTGCCTGCATCTATGTCTGTTCATAATGTCTTCCATGTATCATTTCTAAAGAAATATATACCTGATGTTAATCATGTTATTGATTGGAATGTGATTCAGGTGGAGCAAGAAGGAGCTTTTCAAGTCCATCCGGTGAGCATTTTGGACCGGAAAGTCATGCAACTCTGGAACCGAGCCATAGGGCTTCTAAAAGTCTAATGGACCCGGTACGGTCCTGAGGACGCTACTTGGTAGCATGAGGATGGAATACCCGCATATTTTTGAGTAATTTTGAAAAAATATTGTTGTATATGGGTATATGATGCACTGAGGACAATGCATAAATAAGGGGAGGGGATTGTAATATCCCTCGGCCGAACCCAATTGTAAATGTAATATAAGTGTACTTAAGCTTATGAGTTGTTTTGACATCATTTTGTAGTGCACCTTCCATGGCATAGTGTGCGCATGCACTGCGCAGTAAAATGATGTAGTATGCACATTCTCGGATACCGCGCACAGTAGCTAAAGTGCGCGCAGTATGGAGGACAGTGAGCCTCATGTATACGATATGTGTTATAGGTTGGTGATCTAGTTATTATAATTTGGGATGCTTGTGTTTTGGTATTAGGTTGGAGCACCTAGATGTTAAAGGCCAGTACGCCTATTTTGTACATGTCTCATGATTAATATAAAATACATCGTTGCGTGCAGACCGACCACGATAAAAGATATGGGGGACTAAACTTCACTAGTTAGGGAAAGGGAGGGCCAAAAGTCAAGGGAAATGGCTAAGCTAGAGAGCTTAATCCAAAAGGGAATATTATATTAATATTTCCTACAGCATAAGTATGGATAATTATTTTATCCTAAGTTCTAAAGATGGGGACAAGTGGACCAAAGTAACTTTTGATATGACAAGTTTCAAGTTGGGGACATGCATTCATATCGTGGGGACTTATTTCTTTTGGTCACTTTTCACGGGGATTCTTACCAGCATCTTGACCATCATTCTCACCATCACTTTCATGATCAGCTTCACGATGATTCCTTCCATCACTCAGTTATCCAGTCAATGATTCCATGACCATTTTCACTCACGCTATCCATTATCCTTGAGACATCCATTTCACCATATCTGAGCCTATTTCCATAGCATTTTCCGGTTGTTGTACCTGGTTAGCTTGGAGTGGGATTGAAGAAGCAGGTTGTCAGGCCCGTGAGAAATTCTCTGAGCAAGAGAATTGTTGGGGTTTGATTCCCGAAGGTGCTAAACTGCATCTACAGTTCTCTGAGACTTCCGGTCCGGCCTGTTACTGAAGCCCTAGAAGGGAAGTGGGGCAGCCAAGGGACTGTTGAGCAGAGAAGGGGAACACTTCCTTGGGTGGGACAGGCATGTGGGGAATGAGAGGTTGTAGGTTGTTAGTTGAGTGATCACTTGAGATGGAGTCTTTCCTGTTGTCCATGAGCCTTAGCCTAGTTAGGAACCCTTTACCCAAGTGGAGTTAAGTCCCAGCTCGGGGGTGACTCACTGTTGAGAGTGATGAACAGTGTAGTCTAAGGTTGGGAGGTTCGTGGATGGTCTGTACGCAATTGGTGACAATCATTCCAAGATAAGTACCAATCGTATGATAAAATTATATGTTGCATTGTTATTTACATGCTTATGTTACGGTTTATCATATATGTGAATATAATTGTCTGTATGTTTATGGGTATTCCCTGTATATGTTGCATATCAGTGTTTACTATTATTTCAATATGAAATCATATATTATAGAATGTATATGTTTGTTTATGTTTATATGTAAAGCTTCTGCAAGAGTGTTGTATGTATATGTTTAAGTTGCATGCAGTTTGAAGAGAAAATTTATGTTGCATAGCTCAGTTGATTACTGGGTATGTTACTGTATGTTCCACAGTAAGAGAACAAAAGTGTTCCCTAGAGTAGCATGGCCCAGCCTGTTATAGGTTGTGGATGTTACCAACTAGTGTCAGAGCATAAGAGATTGCTCTAGAGTGGCAGTTCCCCGACCTGTGGGTGGTCAAAGGAATGTTACAAACCATAAAAACATAGTCATTTCCCCACTTGGTGGACAGGAGGCCTGACATGAAGTCCATTGAGATGGATTCCCATGGCCTGTCAAGAGTATGCAGAGGGGTGTACAGTCCTTTTTTATTATTTTTCAGTTTGGCAATAGCGTAGGCAGTGCAAGACCTGATATACTTATTGACCTCCTATCGAAGTTTCGGCCAGTAGAAATGTTGTTGCATCATTTCCACTCTCTTTTCAATGTTGAAGTGTCCTTCCACCTGACTGTATTGGGCTTCCTAGATCAGCATTGCTTTCTTTCTTGATGGAACGCAGATATGGCTCAGACGGCACAAAAACCCATCCTGAAGATGGAAATTATCAACAATTGTGTTTTCACCCAACATTTGGTAGGTGGTGGTGAAGTTTGGGTATGTCTCATAGAGTTGGGGCCATCCATAGGTCCCATGGCCGCAAGATTCTAGCATCGTGGTGAGTGCCGAGACTAGTGGTTTGCTAAGGCAATCACCAACGTGGTTGGTACTTCCTATTTTATACTTGATGTTGAGGTGGAATTGATGCAAGTATGTGTACCACTTCTGATGGTGGTCATTCTACAATTTTCCTTATGTCTGCATGAACTGTAGTGGCTTATGATCAGTGTGGATGATTGTCTCCTTCCCAAAAATGTAATGTCTCCACTAGCAGCAAGCTTGCACAATGGAGTACATTTATTTTTCATAAGTAGGGTACTTATAGACAACATATAATAGTGTCTCACTATGATAAGCCACGGGGTGCCCATGCTGAGTGAGAATGGCACCCACATCATAGTCTGAGGCATCTGTCTCGATCTCAAAGGGTTGTTGTAGGTCCGGTAGTGAAATTGATTGGGATGAGCACAAGCACTGCTTCAAATCATCGAACACTTGTTGTTGGGACCGGCCCCACACAAATTTTTCCTTACCACCACCCTTGGTTATTTGGTTGAGGGCCCATACAACATGGGAGAATCCCAACACGAACCCATGATAGAAATTGGCAAGGCCCAAGAAGATCTGAAGCTCAGTGAGTGTGGTTGGGGATGGCTAGTCACGGATGACTTGGATCTTGGCTGGATCCACATGTATGCCATGTTTATCAACGATGTAGCCTAGGTAATGAACCTTGTCCATGTCGAAGGAGTTTTTTTCCAAGTTGGCACATAGCTTGTGTTGTCGCAGTGTGTGCAGAACCTGCTGAATATGTTGCAAGTTTTCTTTCCAAGTCTTTCTATAAATGAGATGTCATCTAGATACACCACTACAGACTAGCAAACTAGGGTCAGACTTGCATGCAGATTTTGACCAAATAGAAACTACTTTTTTACCTACAACCCAAGATTTAAACCCCTTTTTCACAGTAAATGCATGGAAAAGGACCACCAAGCTTATTACCGGCGTTCAATGTAGATCCTCCGTTGCTCTTCGATTACTCACTTGTGCTGCTCCTTCCACAGATGACCTGCACTCAAGAAAAACAACAACTATGCATGCATGCTACTTCTATACTATAGGGTTAGAAATCAAGCATAAATTAATCAAACCATAGACAATTCATGCATTGGGACGGGAAAAGTAATCTTTTATTACTGAAAGTGAATCAACTTACAAAAAAGTTGAGACCAGCCACCGCTCCTTAAACCTGATCCTGGGCTCCTCTTCTTTTGTCCTTCAACTTCTTTGCATTAAATCTCCTTTAGCATGAGGAAAGGCTAAAGGGTTGGGACAATGGATTACGTAAATGGGCAGAGTTTCTTCGCTATATTTTTTCCTCCTCCAAATGGTACCCCTACCCCTTATTTTATAGGCTAGAAGGAGCTAGGGTTTTGGACGAACCCTCGACCATGCATGGTCGGGAGTTTCAGTTAACTGACCCGTAGCTTTTTGTCCCATCGACAACTTTCCTTTTTTTCGTGCTTTGTTAGGTACACACGGGCTGTTTTGAGTCAGCCAGTGTGTACACGTGTGCAGTAATGGGTTAGGGCGTGTGGGCCTTGACACAAGAGGATTTTCAAAGAGTTGTTCAGCAGATTTTTGAAAAGAAAGGGATATGAGTTGGCATGATGCCAGGTAAGCATGTGTGGTGCAATTTAGGGTTATAACAGATGCCCCCTAATGTGTGATATCAGAAGAGCATCTGATGGCCGAAATACATTACCAATCTTTACTGATGTGCTGAACGATTGAGCCCAAGGATCAGGAACCAGGAGGTGTCATCTGCAAAACAAAAAATGTCTCATCGAGGCGGGCATACCCATGCTCGAGATAAAATAGAACCATGGCTACCAATCAAATACACTGTAGATCCATGTCAAATAACTATAAAGAGTAGCCGCGAATAATACACAGCGGAGCTACATCTCGAAATCAGAAAGATATACAT
>ML796628.1:130529-148598 GCA_009831015.1 Picea engelmannii
AAAATACTTTTCCCATCCTCTTTTTGGGGTATATTTGATTTTTTTGTTCTTTTCGATAATTTTGGAAAAAGAATAAAGGAATATTACGTTACAATGGAGGAACCAGTACTGCAAACATACAAGCTCAAGGCACAAGGACAAGATTGATGTTCTGGTAAAATGATACTCGGGAAAAATCCTCCGGCGGCCAAAGGTGTTAAGACGAAGAAGCAAACTGTCACAAGGCTGGAGGATAAGGTATGAAAATGCAGTTGATAAAACACACAATGGTAACGTCCTTCGATGTAAGTTTAATGAGCCTAGAGAAGGAAAGCTCGGTGGTTTTTTATATTTAGAGAGTCTGAAAAAGCATAAAAGGAGACTCCGTTGGGGTACCTTTTTCGACAATAGTCTAGTCGGTTCGAAAAAGGGATAAACTAGCACCGATTAGACGTCAATTCAAAACCATTTTAACGAGTGTGACAAGGACAAGATCACTCGGTTATTTTTTCACTTTTACGAAGTCTGAAAAAAGCTTAACTATGGACTCCGTCAGGAATATTCTTCTGGATCAATTTAACGAGTGTGAAATAATAAGGTCACTCGGTGATCTTTTCAATTTTAGGGAGCCTGAAAAGAGCTTAACTATGGACTCCGGGGGGTTTCTTTTTTCGTAAATTTAGTCCCTCAGGCCTGAAAAAGGAATAAAATTGTACCTGAGAATACTCTTCTAAAGAATGGAAATTCGATAAAGTATACCTTTGTTCGTACAGTTGACCGTCTGGATTGAAAAATGGGTAAACTACCACCGGATAGACGTGACTTCAAATTTTAGTTTAACGAGTGTGAAAGGCCACAAGATCGCTCGGCAATCTTTTCATTTTTAGAGGGTCTGAAAAGGGCTTGAAAGGAGACCCATTATTTTTTGGGAGTCCTGAGGGTGAGACAAAGAGTGAAAAAGACTCATGCAAATGAGGCTCAAACTCACATTCAGGAAAGACTATACGGACTTCCGAGCCTACAGTGTTTTTAGAAACAGCATGGACACCATAATGCAACCAGGACCTACCTAGGGCATCCATGTTCTGGTAAGCTCTACCACCAAGTTGCGACACTTCTAGAGCAGATATGGCGGTTACATGTCACAACCTGATGGGATCGATCCTATAGCAAAATAAAAAGACAATGAGATGCAAAAGTTGGGGTGATAACCTAACCTATATGCTCAAGTTGATTTTTGAAAATTTTTTATGGACCGTCAATATTTTCTCAAAACTCAAAAAAAAATTGTCCCAATACCTGATCAAATCCCTCCCATATAACTTATGAATCACTCTAAATGGTTTTTGGTATACAGAAACTAATAAGGGAGGCCAAAAAGTGACAAAAAGAGGCCAAAAAGTCTATAAATAGAAGCTGGCAGCTCATTATCACCATTGCTGATTTGGAAATTGACTTTGTAGCCAAAAGACCCCCTTTGCCAAAAATAGTGATTCTGGGAGCTACAGTGTACGAAACGAACTTATGCTTGGACCAAGTAAGTACAATCTCCCTTATCTAGTTATTCAATACTTCAATTTCGTTATTTAGTTTTTTTTTTGGGTGGGCGTCGACCTTAAAAAGGTCAGCCCTAAGTACACGTGGGCTATCTCTGGACAGGCCGCATGTACATTCGGGCAGAGTAAAGTTTGTCGTGTGTGCACGTGACTGTCACCTCTATAGACCGCATGTACCCCCCTTTTATGATGAAAAAGAAAACTAAAAGGAAGTACTGACCCTCCTTTACCTTGTTGTGTTGGCAGGATGTATGTCCAGTGGAGGGAAAGGGAGCATGAGGTAGTCAGTGAGTTGGTTGCAGCAGATCCGAATGTCGTGGTCATGTTAATGCAATGCGGTTTACTCAAATTATTTTTATGTCCATTTATGTGCACACAACCAAGGCTACTGAATGCCTTGATTGACTACTGGCACCCTAATGCAAAGGCCTTTATGCTAGAGGGGCAATCACTGGTGCCCACCACCAAGGATATCTATTTTCTGACTAGCCTCTCAAGGAGAGGAGAACCAGTCAACTTCTGGACGTTTCCTGCAAGGCCGAGTAAGATCTCGGAATTGATAACTGAGCATTGTGAGGCTGGGACCGAACGTGTGGGCTCCCAGGTACCCATTAGAAAGATTACTAACTTAGCACTGCAGACTATATTGTTACTGATTGTGCAGATTACCGGCTCACCAGCCTTGCATCAAGCTTCGCGTGCACAGATGAAATGTGCCATCCAGTGCATGAATGCACAAATTTTTGACTGGAGTACCACACTGCTCGAGTGCATGAAGAGGAAATTGACAAATTACTGACAGCAGACACAGAGGAACTTCGGGTTCGGGACCATCTTGTGTACGTTCTTTTTTGAGAGAGTTCTGAGTTTCAGTCCTCGGGTTGTAGTACAAGGACATCATGCCTCTTTCCCTGTAGTGTGTAGATGGGCAGTCTTACTGCCGCGACAGGGTGGTGGAAGGGTCGTTGAGTCCTTCGACGATGATTTCTTTGCTTGGATGTCACGATGGATCCCTGTGATTGAGGACTACCCATATGCAGGGATAGATTTCTCTAGAGATCCCAAGATACCCGTGCCTCCTAGTGAGGAGCGAGGGGAGATGGGTAAGTCTCCACCTTTGTAGTTTTTTTGTTTGCATATGTAATTTTTATGTCTTTTTGTTATATAAATAATTTTTTGTATGCCAGAGTATTTGACGGGTAAACGTTTGTTGCATGCAGATGTGGGACCCGTGCAACCTGCCGATTATGCATGGAACATGCGTCGTCCATGGCCAGAAGTCGCAGCTGCCGCCATTGGGGGAGCAACAGTAGTAGGGAACCTCCCAGCCGGAGAGGCCGAGAGGGTGCTTAGACGAGTTGAGCAGAACTTTACTGCGCTCACTCGCACAGTCCCAATGGCAAAGATAGAGGACCTGCCGCCATCCATGCATCCTCATGTTGTGGGGGCACCTCGGACATGGGTCCGATTGTTTAGGCATTTAGCCCGTGCTGTGGATGATTATAACAGGGCCCATAGGCCCTTAATAGACTTAGACTTTTTATGTGCCACGAGCACCTACTTGTATATATTTTTTGAGGGCATAAGCCCAGTGACTCATTACTATTCCCATTTTTTAGGCACTTGCATCCATCTATGTACTCTGGTTATTTTATGATGTTTATATATGGTTTTTATCTTTTTGTGTCTTATGGATTCTGTGTGCAAAAATGTATTTACATGTTTATGTCCATGTTCTTTTATATGTGGGCAAGATGCCAATCTAAAACTTGATTAGCTAGAGTATTTTTAATTTGGTTTAATCTCCTAGGAACATGAAAATATGTAATATAATCAAAGTTTCATTCTAAGAGACGTACCCTAAGGAATCATCGGTGTAAAGTCGGATCATGAAGCCGGTATACTCTGTTTAGCTGCGACACAACCAGTTGAGCATCGAAATAGACCTGGAGATGAGAGATACCCAATGACAAGGCGTCACGAAGCAACTCAATAACTGCCCTATACTCGGCGACATTATTTATAGTGTCACCTAAGCATATACCTTCGGAAGATAACAACTGACCCTGAGGTGTAAAGATTACCCAAGCTGCAGAGGCAAGCCTCTGCGTGTGTTGACTAGCACCATCTGCATACCCAACGAACACCTCGGACTCACTTGACATCTGCCATATTGACGAAAAACAACATCAATGACACGTCCATAACACTTTAAAAGAAACTTAAAAAGTAATAGTACAAAGACTATAGATATGTTACAAAAAGTTACCCATACTGACCTGTCTATGAGTAATACTTCTTGAGGTAGAGCCCATTTCTAGGCTCCACCAAAGCATTCCCTTCAAAATCAACCAAACGATAAGCGCCCTTTTTTAATACCTCTTTTATAATGAAGGTTCTGAACCACATGGGTTTAAACTTTCCTGCCCCCAGGGGGTCCTTGTTTTGGTCATAGACCAGGACAAGGTTGCCTTCAGAGAAAATCCGAGGACGAACGGACCTATCATATTGACACTTGACCTTATGTTTTTGAGCCTCGTTGGCCAGGGCCGCATTGCGATGATGTTCATCAAGCTGCTCAAGGTGTACTAACTGTTCTTCAAGCGGAGAAGTGTCTGGAAATAACTGTACTACTAATTTTAGAGATGGGATTTGACATTTGATGGGCAAGACTGCCTCCAGCCCGTAAACGAGTTGAAAAGGTGAGAAACTGGTTGCAGTCTTAATAGATGTTCAGTAAGCCCATAATGTCGAGTATAACATCAAATGCCAATTTGACTTGGTTGAGTTAATAGTTCGTTGTAGAATAGTCTTAAGAGTTTTGTTTACAGCTTCCACCTGCCCATTGGCTTGGGGGTAGTAAGGTGACAAATGTTCTTGTCGTAACCCAAGCTTTGATGTTAATTCAGTCATTATTTGGTTCTGAAAGTGACTACCATGGTCAGTGACAATCTCTCGCGGGACGTCAAACCTTGCTATGATCTGGTTGAATAAGAAGAGAGTTGCAGTCTCTCCATCATCTTTAAACGTTGGCATAGCTTCGACCCACTTAGTGAAGTAGTCGACAGCTACGATGATATAGCGATTCCCCCTTGATGATGGGGGGTTGCATGTAGTGTAATCAATGCCCCACTTAGTGAAGGGACCAACTGTGATGATAGGAAACATAGGAGCGGGATGTGCCCTCATCTTCCAAGAGAATATTTGGCACAGATGGCACTTCTTGACCGATTCGATACAATATTTGATAAGTGTGGGCCAGAAGTAACCTACTCATAGAATCTTTTGGGTTGTTTCCAACCCAGATAAATGACCGCCACAAGCTCCAGTATGGCAATCGCTGAGCACTATGATGGCCTCCTCATGAGTGAGACATTGACGCAAGATGCAATCTACACCTCTCTGATACAACGTATTATCGAGTATGAGATAATTCTTAGCCTGATGGCGTATCCGTTGACGCTCGTCACGAGAAGTAGAGGTGGGGCACTTCAAAGTCTGGAGATAGATAAGTATATCTCTATACCAGGGGTCTGAAGATGCAATCAAAAACATATCCCCCCGGATAGGCGATTCCTCAGGCACAACGTCACCTGACTCAACCGGAAGTTCTGAAATAAGCTTTGTGAAGACCAATGACTTCTTGGACTTTGCTGAAACGAAGTCTAAGTCAAATTATTGGAGGATGAATATCCATATACTGATTTTTCTGCCTATAACTTGTCGTGTCAACATGTACTGGAATGGATTCACGACAGCAATGACGGTGGTCTTGCGAAACAGAACATAGTGACGGAACCGTTGAACAGCACGAGTTGTTTCCAACACAAGTTTTTTGATATGAGAATAATTGAGTTCCAGTCCTACGAGGCCTCGGCTCAGGTAATAGATCATGTATTCTGAAAACGAATCATCTTCCTGAACTAAAACCATGCCTATGGTTGACTCTGCGGCAGCCAGATATAATAAGAAATCTTTGTTATAGTTAGGTGGTCGTAGCAGAGATGCGGTTGTGAGGGCGTGTTTCAATGCATCAAAGGAGCATTGAGCTGCTTCATCTCATAAAAAGTGAACGTCTTTCTTTAGTAAACACATAAATCCCTTGGTGATTTCGGCATAGTTGGCGATGAAGCATCGTAAGAAGTTTGCCTTGCCTTGTAGACTCTGAAGTTGTAAGATTGTGCATGGGGGGGGCAACTGGATTATTGCCTCCACCTTAAGAGGATCGACCATGATCCCTGTTGTTGATATGATGAAACCTAACAAACGTCCTGACGTTACACAGAATCTGCACTTGTTTGGATTCAAGTGAATCCTAAAGTAGCAACAGTGTTCGAAGATTAGTCTAAGGTGTGTGGGATGATCCATTCGCTTGCGAGAGCATGATGCTAAATCATATAAATAGGCCTCGACTATATGTTTGAGGTCATGAAAAGAAAAAGACATGGCCCGCTGGAATGTGGCTGCAGCATTTTTAAGGCCAAAAGGCATCTTACAATATACGAATGTACCCCACGGACAAATGAATGTCGTTTTGTGTTGGTATTCAGGTTTGATTTGGATTTGATTATATCCCGAAAAACCATCCATGAACGAAAAGGCTTCACAACCGGCACATTCATCAATGATCTGGTCAATGAATGGTGTTGGAAAATTATCTTTGGGACATGCCTTGTTCAAATCACGAAAATCGGTACATACACGAATTGTGCCTTGTTTTTTATTGACCGGCACAGGGTTTGACACCCATTGAGTCAAATGGATAGGATAAATAAAACTTGCCTTTAGCAATTTATCAACCTCAATCTTGATGGTTGCTGCTTTCTTAGGATTGACTGGACGAAGTTTTTATCGAACAGGCTTGGCATCAGGATACATTGTGATTTCATGTTCAACCATTTTCGGATCGATACCTGGCATTTCCTCATAAGACCAGGCAAAAACGTCACGGAATTATTTGAAAAGATCTGTGTAAATTTGAATCTCCTCGGGGGAGCAATCCACTCCGACGAAGACATTCTCCATGACGCCAAGGTTTCGAAAGATGTTGATGGGTATAGTTTTAGTGATAGTCACCATATTACCCTCAGCATAAATTTCTTGTGTAGCTAAGAGATTAATAGGACATGGTTGATCTCCCATCATGGTAACAGTGAATTATCCTGCTTTGATTCGGCTTAACTCTGGGAGAAAGTATGATATGTGATGAAGATCTTCCCAAGGTTTGTCTGGACTAGTCATTGCTTCGATTACTGCTTCGTCAGAAGGCAAGACTAAGTCTAATGAATCGACATTAGCGAGAGAACCCTTAGCCCAAATAGGCTCTAGAAGTGGATCTAACTCTTGTGCGGGAGTTGGATCAGGGTTAGCTAAAGCTTGCTGGACTAAAGAGTATGCTACTTCATCGGTCAACAAGGGCATGGACATGCCTGAGTGCCATGTCTCATCCATCGTGGCTGGTGAGGAAGGAAGAATCCAAGGATCCTCAAAGTAAGTCGTGCGGAACGACGAAACTTGAAAAATCTCAACCTTATGGTGATTAGATATAAATTTGACATCGTCGTGAGGAGGTGGGTAATCAAAGGTACCCATCAAGGATGGGCACAAACCAAATCCTACGTTAACGACACCTGGTTGAGGATTATCTATCATTGGGATCGTGGATGCTCCCAAAGCTAGGTCAGGTCTGGAGAAAGACAATTGATCGATGGTCACTATCCGACCCTTGTGTGGAAACAACAAGACCCAGGAAAACTGTAGCAACCACAGCTTGCATAGCATAAGTCCAACTCCATCCTAACAAGAGGTTATAGTTGAGGGGAGCATCAACTACCTCTACTTCGACACATATGGTTTTCCCTCCTAACTGCATAGGGAAAGAAGGAACGATGCCATGTGGTCGGAAAGAACGACCGTCGAAACTAGTAAGGCGAGTAGGTGATGGAGACAAAGCGGGCTGGCCAATGGCCTTCCAACATGCTAATGACATAACGCATGTTGAGGCACCCTCGTTGACCATCGTGCAGAAGATATTCTGTGTAAATTTTTTTGTGGGATGAGCCACTACTATATGAAACGCTACGTGGTAAGGCAGACAAGGTTTTAATTTGATTGTATCTAACATGATGGTACCCGGATTACAAGACTCAGTAGAGCCCAAAGCAATTAACAAGGCTTTCCTCTGAGAAGGGCAGCTTTGGAGGACCTCCAAAGAAGACATCGCACAAGGGGTTTGTGATAAATCCTCCACCACAGAATAATTTTGGGCGGCCCTTGCGTTTGGGTTGTGAGAAGATTTTTTAAATGCACCCTTTGGAATGTGTGTCATTATTTCTCCCAACGTCTTCTGAATCTGTAGAGGAAGAGATGGGAGATCAGCTTATTTACCCTTCTCAAAAGTGTTTGGTTTACTATAGTTGTGCACTCTAGTCGTTATGAAAGCATCACCCCTAACCATATATACATTCGCGGATGAGGGATTTTTTGGAGGAGGGCAGGTTTCTTGGTTGCCCCCTTCTGTGCTTGTAGAGGCTTGAGTTAAATTTTTCCCATGTTGAAAGGGATTAGTCAACATTGTCTGTTGTTGATGTGTGACAAACATTTGGGCCTCTGCAAGTCGAGGACAAAGATGGGTCGGGTGGTATTCCATGCACAAGTTGCACGGATACCTCACCTTCAGTTTTTCCGTGTTGTCCCCGCCAGCATTATCAGTGGGTTTTTTATCCCCTTTACCCTTCTTTCGTTGTTTTTTCTTCCCTTTCAGTTGTTGGGTGGCCTTTGGGTTAGTCGAATGCACGGAGTGTACTTCCAACATTTGGGTAGGGGGACCAACCAAAGCAGTATTTTGGCTGGCCACTGTGTGTTGTATGGATAACTATTGCAAATATTTTGTCAATTGCTTAGCGGGTTTGGTTTGTGTTGAACCAACGATACCATCGGCATGTGGTCCAGCTCTCTGTATAGTTTTATCGAGTATCAAACATGGTGCATCTGGAAAGATGTTGTATAATAAACCAGACTGAGAATAGATGAGCTCAAACTGTTGAGCCCTCATGATGGCATCTTCTTCAGAGAAAACTCCAGAAGTCGCGACGTCTTTGGATAACTGTGGGACCAAAGAATTAAGGAACCACTCAAGCAGGAATGTTGGTGGGACGGGTACTTTGATTAGACTCTTTTGGCATTTCCATTCTCGGATATGATCAAAGATATGGTCCGATGTTGTTTGTTCGAAATTGACGAGCAGCTCTGTGCCAGCGGCGTATCTCATAGGTAACTGGAAATGGTTAAGGAAGACCATCACCAGTTCGCCAAAAGAAGAGTATCGTGAGCGATCGAGCTCGATGTACCATTTCGCGGCACTCCCAATAAGAGTACGTTGAAACAATATCAACTGTACGGAGTCATCTTTCAATGAGTTAGATGAACACCAAAGATGGAAGGTAGTCACATGATCACCTGGATCTTCATTAGGCTTGGCCTCGAACTTTGGAATGTCTGAAGGCAACATCGTTGGCATAGGAGGCCAATGTGGATCATGACAAATAGGATCATTTAACAACCTTGTCAAATATGGCAAGTGTAACGTCGCCAGGAATGGTAGTTTGGGTTGTTGTTGATAACATGGGAAAAAGGGTCCTAGAGTTTGACTGGCACCAGTTTTCCAGGAAAAGTTTGGCTGCTGGCCCGGATTCTGGTAGAAATCATGGCCCTGACCAGCATAAGGATTTTTCATCTATGGAGACATCATTGGTTGATTTCCCATAAAGTACATAGAGTGTTGGGCATGCATCGTGTTCGAAGGACTTTGGGAAGGATTACCCCATGTCGGTCCTGATGGGAGAGGCATAGTAGTTTGTCCAGGGTTCCATTAACTGTGGAAAGAATTACCCGAGAACAGCATTCCAAAGGAGGGAACGGATCCTTGTCCTAAGTTCCAAGGTCCTGCTATATGTGCCCCCTGCGCAGGAATAGTACCCTGCGCAGGAGAAGATTGTCCAAAAATGGGATTGCCCCCAGACGGGAAAGCGGTTGATGAGAAAGTGTTGTTACCAAACGTCTTGTTCCAAGAAAATGGTGTCGAACCTACCGGCATACTGTGCGCAGGTGTTCCTTGACTCCCTGCTCCAAATAAACTAGTGTGTGTAGGCTACCCGGCGGACTGCTGATGCGGACCACCAAGCAAAGGGGACGAAGGAGGGATATGACCTCCTGCGTAAGGAAAAGCATTAAAAGGGACAGGAGTGCCCCCAAGTTGACCTTGAAGAGGAGCGTTAAATCTCCCTGCCCCCAGACCCAAAGTCTATAAAGTGGAGTAGGTTAGTGCAGGACTTGTACCCGAACTAGGCATATCGTATGATAACGGAGGGCTTGTCGCACTAGGTGTGAAGGGGTTTGTGGCCGCCGCCGTAGACAGGTTCGGTCCACTATGCGAAGTAGTTGCGGATGAGACCATGGTGACTCGGACCGACGATGGTAAGTTAGGAGATGACTCTCCCATGGTAGCAACTGTGGTGGGAATTGAAGAATTCCCAGAAGAAGTAACAGCATTTGTTTCCATAGCTATGTGAGGCACTGTTTGGCGTTCGTGAAATTGGATCGGTACAATAAACAGTGCCAGGAAATTAGTGGTTGGGGTTTCAACTGAACCAAGATTGGTGGTTGATTCCTCCAGGAGTTGTTCAGGCACAAAGGTTTGTAACCCGGTCGCTTCAAAAGACCCTTGTTGGTCTAGATTCCACCTTAATGGTGGCGGGGGTGGCTCTAGTGTAACCGACGGCAGGACAAGAATACTTCGTGACTGGCGGAGCTCGGGATCCTCCACTGTGTGAGAAGATCCAAGACATGCTAAGGTATTCTAAATGTTCAAAAGTAACACACACTAAAAAGAAGCCCCTAAGAGATAAGACAAGCAATCACTAAATTATTTGGAAGAACAGTTACAACAACCAACACTAGAGCAACTTACCGGTGCAAGTGCAACTCGAATACGGAATCACCCTCCGGGTATACTCTGCAAAGCGTGGCCCGATTTCTATCCTAGGTACCGCGGTATACCCCCGCAGTCACCTGTGTATGTCCCTAAAAGATTGGCAACTAGGTTTCCAGCAAGCGAACAGTCACCAGGCGGGTACAGTCGAAAGTCAAGTAGACCACAATGAGTAGGCTATCAAGCCTGAAACCTGTCAAGGGTATCGAGAGAAAAAGGTCTGGAAGACAACTGAGGACCTCGAACAGATTCGAGACCCACAAATCCCCGTGGCAAATGCAAATGACGGAATCCCAAAACAAGCCCTCTATATGTGTTCTCCACTATGATTGGTCCGGCTTTGGAGGGGTTATCTCCACTACCTTTCTGCACGCGACCTCGTGTTTATCCCCTGTGTTAGAGGGGGTTCCCAGATAACTTCCACGAAACTAGACTTAGACACTCCCTATCTCAGAATCTAATGTTTGGTTTTGAATGGCCTTGAAGAGTTTCCTCTCCAACCTAATTCAAGGCCCTAGTCCTGAACTAGTTTGTGAACCCTACAAACATAAAAGTCTAGTAGATTTTTAAAATTATCGTTGTTTTTATGGATTTATCTTACGTCAAGGGGTATGAGGGTGAAACTGATGATGTGTAAAGACGAAAGCCAAAAACAAATGAAAAAAGATGGAAACAAAAGACTTTTACTAAATGCAAAATTTCAACAACTTTTCACAAAGAAAGATTTTTTTTATTTTTTTTTTAATTTTTCTAAGATTTTATATAGCAAACTTAAAGGAATTTCGCTCGACTACGAGCTACTTATGATCTAATTGGACTGCAAAAACTTACAAAACAAAAGACTTTTCCCTAGCTAATGATGCAAAAACACACCTTTCAACCAAAGAAGAAAATGAAAAGAGATTTTTTTTTTTTATTTAAGTGCTAGTAAAGCAACAAATGGAAAATATCGACAAGCACAAAACCAAGAAAAACAAATTCTGGTTTAAAGTGCAGATCGCAAAGAATCAGAGTAAAGAATCACACAATGGCAATAAAAAACAAAAACAAAGACTCTCATGCTTGTCTAAAAACCATAAAAAAAAAAAAAAAAATTATGTCAACTATTAACTGAGAAAAAGCAGGCTAAGGGTAAGATGACCTAACCTACTGACTGTTCAAACCTAGACTCAAACACCTGAGAGGAATACTTCTCATCAAAGGAGGGGATGACTTCCCCACCCTGAACAAAAAGTAGCATGTCCAAGAACTCGATTGTCACTAAAACAGCACGCGTGCAACTGTATGCTGAACAGAGACAAAAAGCATGTACACGCGGGCTGACCTTGTACAGGCCACGTGTATATCTAAATTCTAAGAAAAATAAAAAAATGAAAACAGGCAATCCAGACCAGGAAGAGGCCTCTGGTATTGATAACCAGGGTCCCTTGAAGTATTGTATGCTCTTTCTAACAGAAAAGACAAATAACGTAAGGAATAATAAGGCGAAAAAGGGCAATCTGAGATAGGACTGTGAACCAGCAAGACTCAAACAGGATTCCAGAAAACCCCCTGAGAATGTGTAATTCTAACAGGGAAGAGGAGGACTGCCTCTAAGGTTCTCTAAATTCCTACACGCTACTGTTATCTCTACAGCTAGCGTTCACACATGGGTTGTAAGAGGATAGGGTGCGGGTACATGTGTGCAGGCCTTCTGCAGGCCGCGTGTACCTCTGTGTGTCCCGAAAACTACAGTCAAGCAAAATTCAGGGAAAGCTGGTATGGAAAACTAGACTCCCTGCTATCTCAGACCTTACAGAAAAAGACAGGCAAAGGAAAAATAGAAAACCTAATATTTAAACTACCCAAAAACTCAAATAAATCCAAAAACCCTAAAGAGTATTCTCCCCAGTAAGGTCGCCAATTCTGTTGTTGGGAAAAACACCCTACGGACTAGAAAACTAGGGTCAGACTTGCATGCAGATTTTGACCGAATAGAAACTACTTTTTTACCTACAACCCAATATTTAAACCCCTTTTTCACAGTAAATGCATGGGAAAGGACCACCAACCTTATTACCGACGTTTGATGTAGATCCTCCGTTGCTCTTCGATTACTCTCTTGTGTTGCTCCTTCCACAGATGACCTGCACTCAAGACAAACAACAACTATGCATGCATGCTACTTCTATACTATAGGGTTAGAAATCAAGCATAAATTAATCAAACCATAGACAATTCATGCATTGGGATGGGAAAAGTATTCTTTTATTACTGAAAGTGAATCAACTTACAAAAAAGATGAGACCGACCACCGCTCCTTAAACCTGATCCTGGGCTCCTCTTCTTCTGTCCTTCAACTGCTTTGCGTTATATCTCCTTTGGCATGAGGAAAGGCTAAAGGGTTGGGACAATGGATTACATAAATGGGCAGAGTTTCTTCGCTATATTTTTTCCTCCTCCAAATGGTACCCCTACCCCTTCTTTTATAGGCTAGAAGGAGCTAGGGTTTTGGATGAACCCTCGGCCATGCATGGTCGGGAGTTTCAGTTAACTGACCCATAGTTTTTTGTCTCGTCGGTAACTTTCATTTTTTTTTGTTTTGTTAGGTACACGCGAGCTGTTTTGAGTCAGCCAGCATGTACACGCATGCAGTAATGGGTTAGGGCGCGTGGGCCTTGACACAAGAGGATTTTCAAAGAGTTGTTCAGCAAATTTTTGGCAAGAAAGGGATATGAGTTGGCCTGATCCCAGGTAAGCATGTGTGGTGCAATTTAGGGTTATAACAGCTTGCAGTTCATCTACACTCAACTGACTCAAGTCTTTTCTCTCCTCTAGAGTCAAAACAAGGGTATCAAACTTAGGAGGAAGACTTATAAGTACCTTCTCAACAACTTTTATCTCTTCTATGGTTTCACCATGAGACTTAATTTTATTTATCGAACCAATGACATGGGTGTAGAATGAATCTACTATGTCTGAATCTTTCATTGACATAGTTTCAAAATCTCTTCTAAGAATCTATAGTTTTGTAGTCTTTGCTTTGTCCATACCCTGATAAGAGGTTTGTAATATGTCCCATGCCTCCTTGGCTTGATTTTCTAATGAAACTCGTGGAAGTATGCTCTCATGCATGGCTTGATGTATGTAAAATAATGTATTTCCATCCTTCTTTTTTTTATCTTTCAAAACATATTTCTCAACTTGTGTGAGGAGATTGTATGTTGCATGATCTATTGGTTCCACATAACCATGATCGATTATCTCCCATACATATTGAACTCAAAACAACGTCTTCGTGGTCAAGGACCACATCTCATAATTCTTTCCTGTAAAAGTGGGAGGTTGCAGATTTGAGGTAGAATCCATTTTTCACTTTTCAACAGAGTTTCTTCTCTTGAACTTGTTCTGATAGAACCTGCTCAGATACCAGATCTTGGATCCACTGCGCAATGATCAAATCTTGGATCTGCAATGCGAAAGGAAACTGTGTGCAACGCAATGACAAAATACCATGTGCCACAATATTTGTCACTAAATTACTCAAGACTTGTCACGCAGTTCATAAACTACACGAAATGTTGTGCATTGTAAAACGCTTTAAAGAACAATTTATAAATGTGGAATAACAATTTTCTATGCTTATCATATAAACTTAGAAATAAGACATAAACTTGATATTAATAAACTTCGGTGTAGTGCACGAATACAAAATACAATGACAGATATGAGACTAGGCTCAAATGACTTATGTTGACTTTATGGGCTCAGAGCTTGTGCTCGGACTTCTTCAACTCCTCAATTGTTGTTGGCTCTCCTCTTGTGCATCTTGCATCATGCATAATCGACCTACTAAATGAATCGGACTTATATGAGCTCCGAATGAGACTTCCTACAAAAGATAAGAATGACTCAACATTTAACACTATCATTAATACAACTCACTCTTCATCTACCTAACTAAACTCAAGAAGATAGAAATCGGCTCCATTTATAACTTCCTGCTTGCTGACTAACTTTGAGTAAATGTGTGACTTTGCACTTGCATATTGTCATACTAACTGACTGACATTTCGGCTACTGACAGAATGACTGACAGGCAAATCGGAGGAGACGTGAAGATCTCACCGACTTGTAATTACTATTTCCAACACTTGTCAAGTTGTCTGCCAGCTCACTGAGTTTAGTGGAGTTATACTCTAGTTCACCTTCTATTATTTATTGTGGTCTCTTTGAATCCGTTACCTTATGTAATTTGTATAACACTTTGTAATTGTGAATGGTATCGAAGTCCCATTGTCTTCCTGCATTTCATTATGTTTTGGTCTCTTTGAACTTTCACAAAAGGCCTTCAATTGAAGGACACTGTAGCACAGATAGAATGGTGTGTAATTCTTGAGTCGAAGATATGAGATTGAAAATTTAAATAAAAGAAAAATGGTATGGAAATTACCAATTAGCTTAGCTCATAAAATTTGATTCTATTAAAAGGCTTTCCAGAAGTCATAAAGCTAGTGTAATTGTTTACCAATTGTTGAGTTGAATTAAAATGTCTTCCCTCCTCAATTATGTCATAAAGCTAGTGTAATTGTTTACCAATTGTTGTGTTGAATTGAAATTCCTTCCTTCCTCAATTCTTTTCCCTACACCATTTTCTAGCTTAGTCTTCACCTTGCAGCTTTGGTTTCGCTTGTTCTTTGCCTAGCATCTTCTTTGGGAATCTACGCATTAAGACAGACAGGGATTGGTTTATGACGTAACTGTTGGTATTGGTGTTGGTGGCTATGGAGGTGTTGGTGGCTATGGATTTGGTTAAACAGAGTTAAAAAGAATTGCTTGTTGTTATTGGTGCTAGAGTCTATGGATTTGGGTAAATGGAGTTAACAGACACTGCATGGCTGACTCTTGAACCATGAAGCTACCTGCTAACTAAGGCTACCTCTTTAACCATGAGGTTTCTTTCTCATTGAACCAAGGTTGCGTAGAAGGCAGTGAGGCAGTAAGAAGGCAGTGAGTCGATCAAGGGATGGTGATGGGAAGGAGGTAAGAAGGTGGTGAGAGAGTCCAGGGATGGTGACTGAAAGGCTATTCAGAAGGTCCTGTGCCAAATGACAGCTATGTCAGAGTCATAATTATGGTATTGGTTGTCTGTCACGAATCACATGTATTGTCTTGATCCCTCTATGAGGGATTATGACTATTGTATTCATGGTCTCTCATGGATTAATTCAAGGGAAAAATAAAACATTAGAAATGTGAGGGATTAGGGATTAATGTGAGTTAAAAATAAAACATTAGGAAGACTAAAAAATAAAACATCATTGGGAAGAGAAAAGAGTAAAATAAGACATCAAAATGCTTTTATTATATAATAAAAAAAATTATTATATAAAAAATAAAATAAGTTTTTATTATTATATAAAAAATAAAATAGGTNTTTTTATTATATAAAAAAACAAAATTGCAGCTCTCACATTAGACTAGAATTTCAGAAGAAAAAAATATATAGTCAAACCCCAACCTAATACCAAGTCAACTGTAAATCGAATGCTATAGAATGTTTTAGTCCATGCGCACCTTTCACAGGCAGGGACTAATAATAAGGATTAACAATTGTCGTTGCACTGGCAATGTCCATGCCGAGAAGGGTTTTTTCAATTTGATTTGATGTCCCTGCCAAGAAGGGTTTTTTCAATTTGAATTGATGTCCCTGTCGAGAAGGGTTTTTGCAATTTGATTTGGAAAAAAAAGTTTTCAACAACTTGATTTGGATCACAAGAGTAAAACTAGTATTATATCCCCACAACTTATAATAGTAGATAAGTCATTATCCACATTAAATATATATACTTTTATTGATAAACTAGTATTATTTAAGTAATTAATTAGTAAACTTTATTGATAGTAGGGCTTTAAAAGAAGTTAACGCCAAGTAAGAAGTAGAGAAGAAAAAGAAAGAACAAACATATGGAAGAGATCCTATAGAGAATGTTTTATCCAACACTAAAGCTTCAACTAACCCTATAGGAATTCCATCATTGGAGGGCACTTCTCACTCCCTAATATGGGCTTAAGCCATTTTATCTTGTCAAAGTCAAAATCAACCGTAATGTTGAACTCATTTTTATTTTCCAAGAAAAAGGAGCAAATAGTAAGGCAAACCCCAAAAAATCTCAAATTAGTTTGAGTCTGAGAGTTAACAAACAGAATAGAGACGCATACCCTCACTAACATAGATAAGGATCCAATAGTTGCATCTTTCGCACGTGTCATTTTTACATGCTACTGCGTCGAGCGTTATCACTATTGTAAGAGAAAGAATAGACTATAACATAGAAATAATTTTTCTAAGAAAATAAATAACACATCTCAAAGGGGAGATGTCCATATCGTCAGAGTTCAAGGCTTGTGTTTTTACTATACAAGGTGAGATAAACACTACACAGAGGCTAATGTACAAGAGCCTACATGAGAATCATCTCAATTCTTATATTAGAGATAATATTTTGATTCTTGAAGGAGTTCAAATAGAGTTGGATGAAATCAAGAAATAGGACTAAAGAAAAAGAATCCCCAAAAAACTTCCCAGAATCACACAAAAGGACATTATGTGCAACTACAAAACATTGGCAAGTTGCATATCTACAAGATCATCTTTTGAAAAAGATGTCATTACCTTAGTCAGCAATTGTTATCGTATTCACCAATCTATTGAGAAGGTCAATGGAATATTTCATCTAATTTGTCTCGATGGGATGACTACACCTCAACTTCTTGTTGAACTGATAGAAGAAATAAAAGAAATTATCCAATAGAAGCAAATCTTTATATACACGACTTCAAATATCAAAAAGGAGGTGTTGATGGAACGTGTCTCTATTTCTTCAAAAGGGATTAATTTAATTAACTCATGCACCAACGCACTTAAGAATGGATTGGGGTCCATGCCCAAGAAGATAGTGTCCTTTGAGGAGCATACAATTAACTCAGTTATAGGCGTGTAAATGAAATATCCTCTTGCATGTAATTGAAATATCCTCTCAAGATGAAATGTGGAGATTTTACATGCAAAACAAAAGTTCACCACCAAGTGTAACCTCCAAATGATGACAAGTTGCATTTTCAATATTAAATGTTTTAAAAAATAAAATAAAATATAGAAATTGAAAAGAAAGGGGATTTTGAATAGACCAAAACTACCAAGAAGGAATAAAACAATTTGATAGGCATTTATTTTTGTAAAAGTTATAAATGTATACTGGAGATAAGAGAAAGTTTCTTTTTTCTACCAGAACTTTTGTGACAATACAAGGAGAACATCTTGAAGCGAAGGTTTTTATGAAACCTCCTCAAAAAAATTATCCCTTCTTTGTTTATAGAGGAGGTTGTTAGAGGAGGCAAGTGGCTAGAGGTTTTTATGGAGGTTTTTACATCAATGCACATAAATTCGACAAACACGTAGGTGTACTCACAAACATAACGCCCCAGTGTTGAACTAATAAGGTGCATCGATAACCATTATTAATATAGAATGATAAAATATCGTTTTTTTTTTTTTTTTTTTAA
>ML796628.1:168626-179639 GCA_009831015.1 Picea engelmannii
GGTTTTGATCATTGTCTATGGGTTCCATTTTAATAATATTTGTTGCAATTTAATAAGGTAATTTAATAAGTGCACTTATGAAAAAGGTATTACAAATAACAATTTCATTTTATCCCAACAAAATCATTAACATAATTTTGTGTAAAACAAAGAAAAACTATGTGTTATATTTATAATGAAATTGAAAAAAACCTATACGATATTAGTGAATTGTTGAGAAACAACAAAGGAGGAGACAAAGAAAACAAGAGAGGAGACAAATACAACAAAGGAGGAGTCAAAGATAACAAAGGAAATGACAAAAAATCAAGCATGCATGGGTGGAGAAGGATATGGTGGCAAGATCATGGGATTTTCTCCTCCTCTACTCCTCCTTTTTGCTTGCTCAAAGAGATAAAAAAATGAGGCACGATGTGCAGATGGGCACAAATTGTGCCTGTGATTCCTTTAAAAAATGGTTATAGCAGGAATACGTGCGCGTTCCTAGGAATGGGCACACGTTTTTGCCAACATGCCTATGTGGCATACGGTTCAGTATTTGTTGAACCTCTAATATCGGGAACATGTGCATGTTCCTAGGAACGTGCATGCATTCCTGTTGATCCCCTCGCCACTTTTTTGTCCACCAACATTGTGCACATGCCCATATATATATAACCAATGAAGAACATAGAGATTATCAAGATACTAACCTCCATGAAATTTTCATGTGTAGTGGCCTCCATCAACCCATAACAAGTCTACCTGCAACTTAAGCATCTATGAGGATCACCTAAACTACGATGAGAATGCCTAGTGTGTCCATGTGGCCTCTCTTAGCTAGAATCTATTACAAGTCATAAAGGTCCAATCCCTCCCCCAACATTACCCGAAGACCCCTCCTAGTGGGATAATGCTATGAATGTATTATATTTCACTAGGATACTAGTCAAGGTGGAAATAGATGATTGGGTTGAGCTAATTTTTTATTAGATGGGAGGATGTTGGAAAATTAGATTAGGCCTTTTCTTAGGAGGATGACGACCTCTCAATGGGTCGTGCTTGGCATTTTATCGGTCTTGCGCAGACCCACAACCCAACTCCTAGAATTCACCAATGCCAAAGTAGTTAACATGGTGACCTAAGATAAAATCAACCCATAATTTCCTAAGGAAATACAAAGAGGCATCCTTATTATCAAAAAACATGAACCACCTAGCCATCCAATTTTCTATAAAAAAAAATTAGGTGCACCAGTCCATGCAAATGTGTGTCTTTGTGACTGGAGTTTGTGTTCTCATTCTAGGGTCAATAAACAAGGTCATCAAATATTGTTTTGAAATGTTCATATCTATGACTTGGTTTCTATCTAGACCCTTCCTATAACAATGAAACATTCTATCCCTGTAATAAAAAATATGTGATAACTTGCCTTGGGCATTCTCAATCAAAGTAACAATGGTATCTAGTGATGTGGCTAGTGAAAGGTGTGAGGGCTATCTGGTGTTTCTTAAATATTATATAAAATTTCTTAATGACCTTAGCCCTGCATCAATTTCAAAGTCTAAATTTCTTATTTTGGGGTTGGGGTTTGGTCTGTCTTCATTTGGTGATGGTGGGTTTGGGTTTTCTTCAGGTGTAAGCTCTATGTGATTTAATATGATACATTTGAAAAGTGGAAAATAATTTTTATTTGTTTTTATAATTTAAAAAAAATATGAAATACAAAAAAATAAGGTTTAGAAACTTACTTGGAACCAATCAAACATGATTTCAACACTCCTATAATCCATCCTCAATCACTCTTGAAATTCCTTCTCAATTCGCTCAATGACAAGGAAAATGCATCGTGTGGTTCTATTAAGTAACAATGGAAATGCATCGTGCAGTTCTATTAAGTAACAATGTGTAATGTTCCCAAGCCAATATGCCAGGAACATCACGTCTTGTATGAATTTTAAACTTTTCCTGGTTGTGGCATTTCATCAAACACTTTGTTTATTATTGTCTATTAGGTTGCGCTAGGGTTATACTGATGATTTTAATGTGTGTTTACAGAAATAAACAAGAAGATACAGTAATGGAACATACCTCAACCATATGCAAGACCAACAATATGATAGACAATCCAAAATACCTCAGATCTGATATTATTCATAAATAGAAGAATCCCTTGAATACAAGAATGACACAGATCTGGAATGATCAACAGATGGATCCAATAAACACAATAAGAGATGCTACAAAATTATTTGATAAGACAATCTAAGCCTCCAAAGGCTTAATAACAAGGAAGACCGCTACAAAACTGAGGTCTAGGTCGTATGAAGTGCCAAACCACCAAGCTGGATGATGCTATGCCATGTTGGAACACTGAAGATCCTCAATAATTCGGCCCAACTAAAGGAAGCCTCCAAATGAGTCCAAAATGAGTGTAATAGTAGATTGGGTTACTGCAAGAACAACCCAAGTGCTCAAATCTCCATAATCCCTCTCAAACTCATGGATCTAGCCTCCCTCCAATGAGTGATGTGCCCCCCTGGATGACTGAAACCCTAGATAATTCGGCCTCTCTCCTAGAGACCTCCAAATGCTCCAAAAACTCACTAGAATGATACATCGAGGCCCTATTACCTCATTGGTGAAGTCCCAAGCGAAATGGTGAAGATTTTATCTATCAAATGACTGCAATCACTTTCTAAAGTGTGCTCCTCTCCTCCAATTCGTCCAATGCATCTAATAAATCAAATGGCACATAAAACTCCTATGGAATGCACTAGATCTAATGGCCAAGAACTTGCAATGAAAACCCAAGTGCTAGAATCTCCCGAAGCCCTTCCAATCTCTTGGAACGAACTTCCCTCAATGAATGGTGTGCCCCCCTTGCAAGAAACCCCCAATGGTGTGCCCTATCTTCTTCATGTACATGTAACTTATGTAGAACCCTCCTGAACTGAGAAGATATGAAGTAGAATGGTGTGGGAGAATATTGCATCCTTGAGACCAAGCTTGGAACAAGCTAGGTGGAATCTTTCACCACCGAATTGTTCTCTAGGGTTTGTTAAGTCAAAACCCTCAAAACCCCCAAGGCATGGGCGCACTAGCTAGAAGCCAGATATCAAAAACTGATAATCACATGAATGAGAGAATAGAGGCCCTTGCCTCTCCTTTATACTTCCTTCTCACTTTGTCCCTCCAAAGTGAATTTCATTTTATTAATTATTAATTAATTAATTAAATAACTTTAATTAATTAATTTACCTTTTTACCTCTGAAAAACACCTTATCTCTCCTTGTGGCTTCCCTGGCCACTGAAAGTCACTTCTCATCATCCTATCATGTAGTGTTGTTCCTCCTTATTTTGATGACCTATTACACTTAAAGGTTCCTCCCAGTATTATGCCCAAAATGACCTCTTCAGTGAATTTAATTAACATGTAGCTCAAAATACTCAAAATCATGGAAATCGTCGGAATGCAATGGAACCAAATCCAATCTGTGCGGAATAGATCATAATGATGAAATAGGATGAGTGATTCAAGTCAGACCCCAAAATACCTCTCAATAATATTTTTATTCTCTATAACCTCCATCTGACTACTGTGGTCATCATAACCCTCTGTAATGTAATGATGTCCCAAAGTGGGGACATTACAGTCCTCCCTATTAGAATATTGTTTGTCCTCAAGCAATAACCAAATCTCTCCAAGTATAATACCAGGATCCCATGTCCACCTGTAGGACACATAGCAGAACCCATCCAAGGATGAACAATCATACACTCCACCCCCTGGATCCCATATCAGGAAGTGAACTGCAATATCATGTGAAGCATAGTCCTGAAATATATCAATTCTGTGAATCTCATGCACATGACACATGGCCTCATCCCGGAATGAGTCCATCCTCCAAGTCCCTACCCAGATCAACATGGCCTCCATCAACTGTACATGTTGATGCCAGGATGAAGTATTGCAAGACCTTTGTGAGACACCCTCAAGATTTGTGCTCCCCTCAATACTGAAGCTCAATGGAAATTCAAAACAAATTTCCCCTGCAAAGTTCCACTCGCCCCTGTCAGTCAATGAAATGCTCAACCCTGGAATCCCTGGATCCCATGCTAGTCTCTGTCGAAGACCACCATACTAGAACTGCACTACGCTGACCATGCCTGATTGCTCCCTGTATATATATTGGATCCTCCACTCCTGGATCCTCAAGCTGAAGTACTTGTGGCAATTGGACCTGATGTCCAGAAGCTGCATCTGTAAAAACATCTTTGTAGAAGTAGTACCTGCCCAACCACCTCCATGTCTGATCATGATGATCAAGAGTGAAAAGTTGCCTCGCTCCATAGGACAAGTCCCTGCATGCCCACTCCAAACCAACCCATGGTGGAGTATGTGGCTCTCTAGCGCAACCTGGGTCATCATGTAGTGAAACATCCTGCTAACCAAATGAACTCTCAGATCCCATGGAAAACTTGGAAGTTTATCACTCCCAATCTCCTCTAACTTCTCCTATGTGAGACTGATCACTGTCAAAAGCCCTTTGAGCTCATCTTCTATCACCTGACCTATGATGCTCACCGTCACACACCAAGTCTCAACTGGATGCCTATGATGATCCACCTCTATCCGGTTGGATGCCATAAAAACACTCATGTCAGGTGGTCTCGGCCTAGCCACTCCCCATGTCCTCAGCCATTGTCTAGCTCTCCTCATGTTGTTGTCTATGATAAAAATGTCAGGAAAGGATAAAAGAAACATCTGTAGCTGACTATAGGACAGGAAGATATCACATGCTTTGGTCAATCCCAAGGATTCAAACAGAAGCTCGTCCATCGGTATCCATGATAAATACTTGCATGTAGTCATCACAGAATCCCAACCATATAGCACAACCGGATGTAACTCTTCCAACTGCTAGTCAACCAACCTCCATCCCGCATCTCCCATGCAACTGCTAATATGGTGAAGGTGCTCTCTCATAACTATGTGTTGTTGCAAAGGAGTGAAATCTGCATGCCCCCCTAAGTGTGTCTCCTCCCTACAAGGAAATACACTACTCTGAATCCCACCATACATTTCGGCATGTCTCTGTGAGCAATCACTCGCCATTGTATGCTCTGCCATACTCATGTCATCTCCTGTATACTCATGTTGCATCGTAGATCATGGGTGTACTATTGGATCAATCTCTACATAAGGGTCAACTGCTCTCGGAACACAAATAGAGGTGTCCTCAAAATTGTCCCTGGCTCTGTAGTCCCTATGCATATGTGAGTGCTCGACTATCTCAAATATCCTCATAGAGGATAGCTCATGCGCCTCCGGATCATAGCTTCATGTACTCATCAGTGATCCTGGGTACTCCTCATGCTCCTCCATCAATTGGTGCTCCTCTGATAGACCACCAACACCCTCTGGCAATGTGACTGACTGACATATTTGAGTATCCACTAAGATAGATGAAGTGGATCTCTGAGGAATCTCCTCAGGAAGCTCCTCTGATTTGGACTTTGATTCTTGAAGGGTTGTTTGTGTGCCTCTCAAGAATCCTTAAGTGCTCTCCAACTCCTGAGTGAGTCTGTCCACCTCCAACTCCTGCTCCCTCAAAGCCTCATGATACATCTCACCAATCCTCAATAGGTAGTCCCTGTCAGTCAATAATTGTTGGTAGTCATTCCTCATCACAGATACTCTCTCCCTGAGAGTATGAAATTCATCCATGGAAAATACCCCATCTGAATTACCATGTGCCACTGATGCCCTCCAACAGTAATTTGCCATCAATGCATGAATGTCATCACTGTGCCTGGTGGCTACCACGATCATATCCTCACTAACTCTCAACTGTCATGTTGTGTAGTGTGACTCCTGATCATAGTCATGTTGAGGTGCCACCTCATATCCCTCACTGCTAGTGTCAGCCCCGGAATCCCCAACAATACTCTCTGCAAAAGATGAAGCACTGAACTGATCCATGTCTACTATGCTACTGGGTTCTCCTATATGTGACTGCATAACCTCCCCAACTGCTAGCCCCCTTCTGAGTCATATTGTATCTGGTGTGAGTAGTTGTATCCTCTTGTGCACTCACCCTGCTACTATCATCTGCTCCTGGATTCCATATAGATGTGTCCATACATGTGCTATGGTCGTCTTGACCAATAAAGGGTACATCCTCATCACTGTAGGATGGTCCTGGCTGTAAGTGTCCCATCAACCTGTCAGTCTCCATAATATGCTCAACTAATGGAGTCTCCAAAAGAGGTGACTCAATATCCTCATGTTGATCTCCTCCTGGATCGGTGGATCCATGTGTCTCTGGTGTGTATCCCTCACACACGGCTCCTCCATCATATCTAACATGCCACTATTATCCTCATGTGTCGTGGCTATCATGGAAGTCTCGGAAGATGACAGATGTGTCACAGTCATCATAGGAATCTTGTCATCTATAGGTGCTAACACGTGTGAATCCTCACTAGTGTCACCACTCTGCTGAGGTGTAAGGTCATCAATAGTAGGTGATATGACTGTTGAAACACAGGGGCTATCATCCTGTCCATCCCACTATTCCTCCAATGTGCAAGGATCACTATCCTCCAAAAGCGTGTTAGCCTCTGTACAAGAGTCACTAGACTCATCGGATTGTTCCAGATAAGCATCTATCGATCCATCCTTGCATGCCTCATCATCACTGTCATAGCGCACCAAAATGATGTGCTTCTTTCCTTTACCCATACATCTATGATCTGGTTCCCAAGGCACCTTGCAATTGTAGCAATGTTGCATGCTCCTAATGGGTGTAGGAATGCTTTGTTATTCTTTCCATCCATTAGCTATTCCCTTTTCCATTTTTCTAATTCGTTCTCCATTCTGTTTTATGTTGGCTATCAACTCTCGTAGTGCTAAGTCCATTTCCCATCTATCCATTTATCCCTATGAGAGACCCCTCAGGCTGGAAGGAGTTTAAGCTCTGATACCATTGTAATGTTCCCAAGCCAATATGCCAGGAACATCACGTCTTGCATGAATTTTAAACTTTTTTTTTGTTGTGGCATTTCGTCAAACACTTTTCTTATTATTGTCTCTTAGGTTGCGCTAGGGTTATACTGATGATTGTAATGTGTGTATGCAGCAATAAACAAGAAGATACATTAATGGAACATACCTCAACCATATGCAAGACCAACAATAGGATAGACAATCCAAAATACCTCAGATCTGATATTATTCATAAATAGAAGAAGTCCTTGAATACAAGAATGATGCAGATTCGGAATGATCAACAGATGAATCCAATAAACACAATAAGAGTTGATAAAAAATCCTCTGATAAGACAATGTAAGCCTCCAAAGGCTGAATAACAAGGAAGACCACTACAAAACTGAGATCTAGGTTGTATGAAGTGCCAAACCACAAAGTTGGATGATGTTACGCCCTGTTGGAACACTGAAGATCCTCAATAATTCGACGCAACTGAAGGAAGCCTCCAAATGAGTCCAAAATGAGTGGAATAGTAGATCGGGTTACTGCAAGAACAACCCAGGTGCTCAAATCTCCAAGATCCCTCTCAAACTCATGGATCTAGCCTCCCTCCAATGAGTGATGTGCCCCCTTGAATGATTGAAACCCTAGATAATTCGGCCTCTCTCCTAGAGACCTCCAAATGCTCCACAAACTCACTAGAATGATAGATCGGGGCCCTGTTACCTCATTGGTGAAGTCCCAAGTGAAATGGTGAAGATCTGATCTATCAAATGACTGAAATCACTTTTTGAAGTGTGCTCCTCTCCTCCAATTCGTCCAATGCATATAATAAATCAAATGGCACATAAAACTCCTCTGGAATGCACTAGATCTAATGGCCAAGACCCTACAATGAAAACCCAGGTGCTAGAATCTCTCGAAGCCCTTCTAATCTCTTGGAACGAACTTCCCTCAATGAATGGTGCACCCCCCTTGCTGGAAACCCCCAATGGTGCACCCCCTCTTCTTCCTGTACCTGTAACTGATGTAGAACCCTCCTGAACTGAGAAGATCTGAAGTAAAATGGTGTGGGAGAGTATTGCATCCCCGAGACCAAGCTTGGAACAAGCTACATGGAATCTTTCACCACTGAATTGTTCTCTAGGGTTTGTTAAGTCAAAACCCTCAAAACCCCCAAGGCATGGACGCACTAGCTAGAAACCAGATATCAAAAACTGATAATCACATGAATGAGAGAATAGATGCCCTTGCCTCTCCTTTATACTTCTTGCTCACCTTGTCCCTCCAAAGTGACTTTCATTTTATTAATTATTAATTAATTAATTAACCTTTTTACCTCTGAAAAACACCTTATCTCTCCTTGTGGCTTCCCTGGCCACTGAAAGTCACTTCTCATCATCCTATCTTGTAGTGTTGTTCCTACTGATTCCGATGACTTATTACACTGAGAGGTTCCTCCAAGTATTGTGCCCAAAATGACCTCTTCAGTGAAATTATAACCTATAGCTCAAAATACTCAAAATCATGGAAATCGTCGGAATGCAATGGAACCAAAGTCAATCTATGCAGAATGGATCATAATGATGAAATAGGATGAGCGATGTAAGTCGAACCCCAAAATACCTCTCAATAATCTATGTACTCGCTATAACCTCCATCTGGCTACTCCGGTCATCATAACCCTTTGTAATGTAATGATGTCCCAAAGTGGGGGCATTACACAATGGACAACCACAGGGTGTTTTCCAATAAAACAACACAAAAGCACATGCACACTTAGAAGTGTACATGTGTTCTTGAAAATATTGACTTGGCATTAAGTTAAGTGTATATGTGTTCTTGAAAACATTGACTTGACACTAAGTTGGTAGCATGTATGGAGATTTAGGGAATGCTAAGGCTAGAGGTTGACCAAGGCGCACACATTTCTAAGAACATGAACCTGTCCATGTGTATTTGTGTTCATGTGCACCCCATTGTCAGTTTTCAACATCAACTTTATGTGAGTGTGTCGAGCTTACAAATCTTTGCAAAACATTGATAGAAAAAGGCTCATTGCAAAAGTATAAATTTTAGACAAGTGCAGCAGAAACCAAAAGATTCAAACCTTGTGGTAAGTGTGGAGATAGAATGTTCCCAGATTGACTTTATCATAGGAATAACCAACTTGTAAGGAGAGTTTGATGTGAAACATTTGAAAACAAAAAAAATATCTAATTTATTATGACATTAATTAAATAGTTTATTTGTAAATTTCAATTTATTAAATTTTTTATAATTTTTTCAAATTATATAACCTCAAATTATATAATATAGCCAATAAAATAAATTATTATTTTTATTTAAAAAATAAAACAACAAATCAACAATAATAATAAACAACACAATGCATATAAGATGCATAAGTTAAGACTATGGTAGTAAGCATGCATATCAAATTAACTTGAGTGCATATCCAATCAATTAATAATAAATATTGAGGGGATAGTTTGTTAATTTTCAAGTTATTGGATTGTTTAAAAAATAAATTATTTATTGGATTTAAAATTTTATAAAATATATTGAAAAAAAATAATAATAAGAATGGTTAAATAAAAAATTATTATAGAATAAAAAATATAAAATATATATTTTATTTAAATTACTTTATAAATCAAAATTTTAAAATGAAATTAATTTTATAAAAATATTTGAGAAAAAAATAGATATAAAGCAATAAATCAATAAATGAAGAGTAATAAGATAAATATAATTTTTATAAAATTAAAAAAACCATTAAAAAAAAATTACACTATTAACCTAATTTTAAAAAATTACAAAGTGAATAAATGAAGAGTAACAATGATTGGATAAATATAATTTTTATAGAATTAAAAAATATTTTTGCCTAAAATACTTTATAAAATAAAAAATTAAAATTACACTCTAACCCTAATTTTAAAAAATTACAAAGTGAAAGTAATTTTGAAAGAATAGAAATGTCTTTGTCGTGGTTGGTTAGCCACCATTTTCCATCGTTCTCTCGGTCAGCATGATATATACCGATAACAATTTTGCTCATTGAAACCGATGCCAAATTATAATCGTGGCGACTCGCCAGTCACGGAGTCGCGATTCCTCGCTTTTTAAAAAGCAAAAAGTAATAAAGAGATGCGCTGGACGATATCCACCGGAGCATCAAACCAGAATATTTCTCGGATATTCCAGTAGATGACATGATCATGCGTCTGCGAACATTCTGTAGAGTCCTCTGAGATTTGGAGTTCTGTTGATGAGGTTCATACCTTTAGAATCCCAATGCCTGAAATGTACCTGTGGGAGAAGCATTTTGATAAAGCAGCTGCTGAAGGTATATCAACTTGATGGCTTTCTCTGGAACACCATTATTTGGAGATCGGTGCTTGCTTCATCTTCCTGTGATATCTGTTGCATGGTAAGGATTAATCCATGAAATTTTATTGTTAATTTTGCCAGTCAATAGATCTTTTGAAGTAAGAACCTACCACAAGGAGATTGGTACTTGTCAGGGTTTTGGAATTGCTGGGTTCCAATTTTCAAGTTTTTATTGGGAATGGGTGGAATAGGGAAAAACCAATTCAAAGAACAAGACATTTTGGTTTGTCTATTTTCAAGTTTTCTGCATGCCACACCTTATATCCATCTCCAGCGACTGCTTTGTACATGCATATTTAGCATTAGAATCACGTTGTTGATGGTGTTGTGGGAGAATGCTCCATATGAAAGAATATATTATAAACAGGTAGAAATGGCAGCAACAATCTCTTGGTCGTGTATGGTTGCTGCTAGCTGTTTATCAGCTTTAGAAAGAGTAGCAGAATTCAAAGATGTTCTTCCAAATGTTTAATAAGCCACCCAAATTTGTCAAGCCTTGAGAAGAATGGAAATATTATGGATCACGATGATCTATTTCAAATACTAGCTATTTGGATATCTTAGGGTTTTGTATCAACTATGGGCCATCAATACTAGATACTTGGATATCTTAGGGTTTTGTATCAACTATGGGCCATCAAT
>ML796629.1:0-12636 GCA_009831015.1 Picea engelmannii
ATTGTAGTCCGTAATAAAAAGAAAATTGTACATACATCTTGTGTTCTTTGTGTTCATTGTGGTGATGACTTGTTGATGATATATTGCTGATATATGTTGCTGACATGTGCTCACATCTAACTGGTTATAAATGACAACAATGGTTAATGAATAAATGTTGAATGCTAATTGATGAGTTTTTGTGCAAGAGGGAAGTTTTGGGTAAAAGATCCCCACACTCATTCACCGTCCCCTCTAAGTGTGGTAGGTGTGTCCAACAAATAGCTCCACCACCTTCGCATGATGTCATTAATGCTTACCCTTATCCTTGCTTCACCTCTGCTATCATCGGGTAAGCCTGTGAATAATCTTCTCTGGCGTATTCTTTGATTCAAACCCTGGCTCGTTCACATCGTGCACCGTGTGCTCGGCTCCATGGCACCGGTGTTGCAAATTGAGGCGAACGGTAGTCAAGCCTTGCTACTGTTCGATAACGCCCAGAAAGATTTGCAAGATAATGGTTGGCTCACGTTTGTACAAAGGTTTGAGGGTTTTAATCTATTTTTTGCACAACAACTCTCCCTGACTTTTGATGGCTGTAGGGCCAAGATTGGTGACATTCAAGTTGAAGTCAGTGAAGATTTTATCATCTCTGCCACAGGGTTAGCAGCCACGGGCCAACGATGGTTTAAAAACTCTAAAGTTGAGGATGTGCCATGGCCGTTATTGTTCCTCTCGCGGAAGGTCACATCCTGTGACATAGGTATGCCCATTTCCATGCTTAAACCAAGGTGGCATGATCTTTTGATGGTGTTTAAACAATTTATGACCTGTGAGGGTCGGTATGGGCTAGTTTTTCTTTATCACCTTCGAATGTTAATGAATTTTATGGGTTATCCATTGAATATGCCATTTTACTTCCAGCGTAGCCTTTATAAAATGTCAAAAATATTTAAACGAGAAAAGGCCGATAGTAGCTTGTTCCACCACGACCTAATCAGACTCATCGTTGTTCACCACTTAAATCTTCATGGTGATAGTTGGCAAGCTTTTATCTCTCGAAATAGATTTGCTGATATAGAGCCTGTCCAAATTGACAAACCTGTGGTTAGTGAAACTAAGTTCGAGCCACCCGTGCCTTTCCATGACCTACTACCCTCTCCTAAACCCTCGGTCGACCCTAATATCGATCTATCCGACGTTATAACTGACAAGGTTGAGGATATAAAAAAGCCTATGGGTAAAAAGGTTAGAGGTAACCCTACTGTCAACGGAAAAGGTAAAAAGAATGCTTGACCCATATCGAGACTTGCTAGGAATAAACCTAAACCTAGTGTTGATTAGAAGCCCATAGTCTTCAGTGAAGACTCGGACTCTGACATCGAACGCTTCCTAGCTAGTGAGTACGCTTACTCCCAAGGTCTGTGCTCCCGGCCACCCTATGACTTCGTTTCTAATTTACCCCCTTGCCTAAAGAATTATCCTAGCTACCCAAGGATCAAGCTACCCAACGAAACCCTCAACAATTTAACCAAACCCTCACCTGCATTTTCAAAGCTCGGACAGTCGTCATGTGACCAATGTAATGTGTGGTTGGAATGCTACTATACCGACGTTCCCTTATTATAGTCGAAAATCAAATCATTGGAAAACCAAGTTGCAGTGTTGACAAGCCGAAGGGACAAGCTTCAAGCAAATGACAAGAAGCAGAAAACCACTGGTTCCATCATATTTAGGAATGTCGAATTGGCTACAGCCTTCGTGAATTCCAAAATGTCATGATCAAATTGTTTGTTCGTTATCGAAGTATGAATTTCGATATAATTTTCGTTTTGTCAATTGCTAGGATTAATTTAATGATTTGAGTTTGGTTTTCAAATATCTCTGTCTATCGTTCGAAATGACTCTGTTATAGCCATATCAAGAATGGTTATGTTGTTCATCTTGTACATTGTTTTCGTTTGCTAAAATTAAATGAAGTTTTTATTTGGTTACACGATTTGGTCGTGCCCATGTTTAGAAATTGATTGGTTGTCACTGGGTTTGATTCGTTTATCTGTTGGTTTGAGTTAAGGAAATTAATGGGTTTTTCTTTTGTTTGGATTTTGTATCTGTACGGGAGATTTTTTATGCTAAAGTTAGAGAACGACTATGTTTTGATTTGATATGATTTCGTTATGGTTGGATTATATTGTCTTTGACTTTATGGTGTGACTTTGGAACGATTTCGTGAGTTTGATTGTTATGATCTTTCAATATGTTATGAGATGTAATGATCTAAATCAGGAATACAACTCTGTTCTACTCAGATTTGGAAAGAACAACTCTGTTTTGTATGGAAACGATATTCTCATTTGGCTTGTGTAAAAGATCTCTGCGCCCAAATCATGGAATTGTTTTGATTCACAACGACCATGTCAAACTCAAACTGTTCGATTCGCTCTTGATTTGATTGGATTGTTGCATATTTTGAGTTAGCGTGATTGTTTTTATGAGTTGGATTCATATCGAAAATAGACCTGATATTGCTTTGTTGATTTTAATTTTCAAAACGAGTTTGTTAACTCAGATCGACATATGTTATCTCTATCAAATTCGTATCAGAAAATTCGGTTAATAAATGAATTCAAGAAATGATTTCATTCAATGTCAATCGATTTTGTCTGCCCCAATTAGCAATAACAAACGATTGAATAAGGCCTACAGATCCTGTTATCAACCGATTGATTCCATTATCATTTCATTTATGGTAATTTACACACCAGTTTTGATTTGATAGATCGTTTGTTATGTTTAATATAGCGCGATCAATTTAAGAAAACGATCCATGTTAATTTTATTGGATTCGAAGTGATTTTGTGGATAGCTGAAGAAACTATTATGATTTCAATTGGTTATGAAAATGATTTCATTACTGTTCATTACAATTCCGTTTACCCGATTTTGTGACAACAAACGAAATAGAATATATGCATCTCTGTAGTCGATTGATTGATCTTAGTTTTGTTTTGATCTCAAATTAGTATAACAATTTCAATTTGAATGATTCGTTTGTCTTTCAAATAACAATTAGATACTTGTTAATAGTTTGAATTTAATTCTTTAAAGATTTGAAATGATTTTAATGTTGATTCTATGTCTGATTTAGACCAGCTACAGAATCGCAAGATTCTGTAGCTACTCTATAGAATTAGATTTTTATCATTTTCATTAACAAAATATTCTCCTAACTTGCCCTTTTTTGACCTCTTGTAGGTACATTCGAATTGCATTGGACATGCTGGATAGTCTAGGAGATATTTGTGTGATATAGTTTTATTTTTAAGTTGTTAGTTTGAGTTAGAGATAGGAACTTGGGATATCATCCTAGATTTTCTGTAAACAGTTTTGATAACCTCTACAGGGATGTTTTACCCTGTAGGAGGTCTTTAAATACTTATTATTTTGTAATAAGGATCATCCTCACTTGTGGGAGAACCAGGCTATGGATTTCTAATACAAACTGAGACAAGAGTTGATGTTTTGCTACAACAGTCGCTTTCATAATATCAATCTTTTGTTTCAAGTTTATGCATGTCAGTTTGTAGTTGATTATAGACTACTTTAGCTATCATAATCTATTGCAGGATGATATAATTTGATTAAAGTGCTATCCATATCTGATTTCTTTCATCATTTAAAAGTACATAAATTACTTTGTTTCAGTTAATGAATCACAGGTTTCTCTTCTTCGTTAATTGAATCATTTTGTATAGATCTTTTCATACAGATTTATCTAACTGTGAAGATTTATAAATCATAAGATTGTTGTAAATTTTTATGTCTTGTTTGTCCTGTAATTATATTGAAGAGCACAACAGCTTCCTGTTTACGAGAAGCTAGTGGATAATTCGATGCGAGTTTCCTCCCTCCGATCAGCTAAGATCATCATTACATTCAAGACAAACCTGGAACATTTCTTCAGGTTAGTTTGTTATTCATGATAGCTAATTTGTTAGTATAATTTAATTAGTTTAGTTAGATACATGTTTAGCTTAGATTTGTAGTTAGAATTAGTATATTAGTTATTTAGTTTAGTTAGTTTTCAGTTTATTTCTTTTCATAAAACTATAAAAATAAAAAAACAATAGCTCTCGCTATCTTAGGACAAAATATTAATGAGTTTTTCAGGTTTCCATTCAAATCTGTAAATTGTAAATATTATACATTTTGTGAATAAGATTTATTTATGTTAGTAGTTAGATATTTAATTTCTTAGAGTTAGCATAGTATTAGATAGTATATTAGAATAGTTAGATTTGTTTAGTTTGTTTAATAGTCATTTTAGTTAGATTAGTTTATTAGTTTGTCAATAGTTAGTTTTAGTTAGATTAGTTAGTTTAGAGTAGTTTTCTTTTGTTTTCTTAGGACTTAGATCGGCTAACAGAGCCGCTAAACCTGTCAGGGTGGTTCATTCCAAACAACTTGGGTTATTTAGACAACCCCAGACTGGTTCCACTCTCCTAGTTGACGGACGGTCAATTTCGCCCATCAACAAATGGCACTAGAATGAGGGCATGAAATTAATTAATGGCACGAGGCGGTCACAAGACTCCTCCACCACCTAATCGCTCACCTATAGTGACTAGAAGCCATTCAAATGATAATATTCCCCTTCAAACAACAACCACATCAACCGATGATCTACGGATCACAGTTGAGCCAACAACCACTAATCCTATAGGTGGTGACATACAAGAGATTGTCTGTCAATCTCTTATAAGAACTCATAGTGCCTTAGCCCGTTTGAGGAAACCAAACCGTCCGTTGGACCAACCTTTGGATTTCTCTGATATCAGAGAACAATTAGGAGACACTAATCTCACTGTGAATCCTACAGATCGAAACCTAAATCCTGCTGCAGGAGGATCTGAGATACCTCCTTCACCACCTCCATCATCTCCTTCCTCTTCTAGAGGAGATTCCTCTGACGAAGGTAGTTCCTCTTCTCAGCCTTCCACCCCCACTACACCAATGGAAAATCAGAACAACCCTGCTAGACCTTGGCTTGACCAGGATGCTGTAGTTGTACCTGGAGCTCAGCATCCTTTACCTAAACATCTAGAGAAATGGCTTCCCAAGTTTGACCCTAACTCAAAACAGATCGCTGAAGATCACATTAAAATGTTTATGTTAGCCATAAGACTCCACAATGTCGAGCATGAATACGTTGTTTGTAGGTTTTTCCCCTATACTTTCGAGGGCAATGCATCTACATGGTACTTTTCCCAGCAGCCCCATACCATCGTGTCTTGGGAAAAGTTTGAGTCGTGCTTTCTGGAAAAGTTCGGAGATGGTAAGCCTCCGGAAGTCCTAGTCATGGACCTTTCTAGCTTAAGAATGAACCCAAAAGAAAAAGTTAAAGACTTTAATCAAAGATTCTTAACACTTAAAAATCGAATCCCTGCTGATTCCATGCCCGCCGAGAGTCTTATAATAGCATACTACACTAAATCTTTGCATCAAAGTATAGCTATTTGGGTTAAATGATCTAAGAAAGCCACATTGTTAGAAGCCTTCGAGGAGGCCAACCAGATTGAAAAAGACATACTTAATCTTAAAGACTCTACTAGCAACGAAACAAAGACTAGTTCTTCTTCCAAAAAGAAGATCGAAATCCTCCCCAGACCTACTCAAAGTAAAACACAACCTAAAAGCTCAGATTTAGAAAACTTAACTAAAGTTGTTCAAAAACTGTCAAATCAAGTTATAGACTTAAAGAGGACGACCGAAGAAGCTTCTTCGATAAAAGGAACTTACAAGCCCCCGTTCCGGAAGCCTTTTCCTACCAACCAACCTAGTCCAAACACCGAAGGCCTTAATCTAGAAAGTCTGCAATGCACCCTTCAAAAAATTCTAGAAGCCCAAGATAACTTGATGCCTCCTGAGATTCCTGAGGAGGTAGTTGAACAAGAGACATTTCAAGAAGAGGAGTCTTCTCCAAACATTTTTGGACACTTCTCGGATAGCATCTTTCAAGCTAAATTCGAGACAATTCATCCTTATAATACCAGGAGTAAGACAACCAACAAACCTTCTGCCGAAAACACTACAACTTCGCCTCCAAAGAAATATAAATCAAATGAAACTAAACAGAGTAATGTGAACCCCAACTTAGATTATGATGTAGTTGAAGATCTTAAAAAGTTGAGAGCTAACATTTATGTTTATGAGTTATTGAAGTTTCCATTTTTGCTTCAAAAAATGTTACAGAATATCTCAGAGAATGGAAAAAATGGTAATTCAAGTAGTAACAAGGTTGTGCAGAACAAAGTTCCTCAGAAGACTTCCACTAAAAACAATCCTGATCCTCAAGATAAAGGAAGTCTTCCTGTAAGTAATGTAAATAATGTAAATAATGTAAATAATGCAAATAAAGTAAATTTAGAAAATGCGAGTAAAAAGCCCCAAGCTACCACTCTTAGTTCTCGCAAAAATGTACCTCCATTTTTGTTAACTTTCGAAATATTTAATAGAAATGTGCACAATTGTATGGTAGACTCAGGAGCATCATCCAATGTGATGCCATGGTCTGTTTGCCAAAAGATTAACACTGAAGTTGAACCCTCCACCTTAAAAATAATACAACTTGATCGGACCAATGTTAAAGTTATAGGTGAACTAAAGAATGTGCTTATTAGATTATCGTCTAACCCCAAGGTTCATCAAGTCATTTATATAATTGTTGTGGATATACCAGAAGTGTATGGTCTGTTTTTAAGCAGGGACTGGTCGAAGCAGCTACATGGTTATTTTGCGACAGATTGGTCTCACCTATGGCTTCCAGAGAACGGCAAGCCCAACAAGATCAAGGTAAATCGTGAGTGCTACCTTAAGTTCATGGTCACAGATTTGAACGATACCAACGAACCATTTACACCTTTTGTTGATTCACCTGAAGTACAAGGGGTGGACACCTTCTTCGGCAATTTCATGGCCGAGGCTTCACCTATCACCAATCCTGAACAACAGTCCGAGATTGTAGCATATATGCAGCCAACAGCTTCTACGCAACGGTCTCACGTACCTGATGGAAATCAAATTTGGTCTCTTTATTTTGATGGGTCAAAGTCCAAAGAAGGAGCTAGAGTAGGCTGCATCATTATCGATCCGGCAGGTAACAAAACATTGATTGCACATAGGTTAGAATTTGAATGTACTAATAACACTGCAGAATATGAGGCTTTACTGCAAGGTCTCAGAAAAGCTTTGGATATGAACATTCAAAATTTGGCCGTTTTTGGCGACTCTGAAATAGTGGTTAGACAGGTAAGAGATTCTATCCACTGTCTGTCTCCGCATCTCAAAAGCTACCAATCCGAGGTATGGAATTTAATGAATAAATTTTTTGCTTTCAATATAAATTCTATTCCTAGATTGAATAACTCTGAAGCAGATTTATTAGCTAATGTAGCTTCTAAAATTCTTCCTGCAGAAGGCATGTATCCAGATGCATTCTCCCTCGAGCTCTTATTCTGGCCATCTGTTCCTGACAACATCACGAATTGGAGAGTATTTGACGGCGATCAGTAGATTATTAACTTTCTGCACATGGAAGAAACTTTCCAAGGCGCGGTGATAGACGAACACACACACGACGACAATTTGTATGATTTCACGGTAATACCAGATCCGAGAAATCCTGAATCTTCATTGGACATGGTAAACTCGATCCCTAAATTTGTAGTCAGATTAGAGAAGTTTTATGATCTTCAAGATAAATTTAAAAAGTCGGTCAACTGTAAAACCAATAGTTCCTCGTTATCTTATGAAAAAGTAAACTTAGGAACTAAGGACAATCCACAGTGCATTAATCTAAGGTTGGGGCGTTATCAACAAGAAAACGTTGCCTTTATTAAATTGTTCAAAGAATTTAAAGATGTCTTTGCATGGACGTATGATGAACTTAAAACATTCGAACCTAACATCATACATCATGTCATTCCTATGAAGCCTCAAACCTTACCCTTTCAACAAAAACTGAGGAAAATGCACCCTAATCTCGAACCAAACGTTCAAAAAGAATTGAATAAGCTCCTAAATAATAAGATAATTTTTCCTGTTAGGCACACTCAATGGGTTTCTAACCTTGTCCCAGTCCGGAAGAAAAGTGGGGAAATTCGACTCTGCGTCGATTTCCGAAACCTTAATAGAGCGTCTGATAAAGACAACTATCCTGTCCCACCCATGCAACAGATCCTTCAACAGGTATTTGGTTCTGAGAGGATATCCTTACTGGATGGTTTCTCGAGGTACAACCAAGTGCCGATGTCTCCACCAGACCAACTTAAAACTACCTTTCGTACCCCGTGGGGCACTTATGCTTATCGAAAAATTCCCTTTGGATTGATTAATGCTGGTGCCACTTTCCAGAGAGCGATGGACATCACTTTCCGAGGCCTAATCAATCCGTCTGTCATAGTTTACTTAGATGATGTTACTTTATTTTCTAAAAACAAAAACGATCATCTAGCTCACTTACGAGCCGTTCTACAGCGATGTCGTAAATACGACATCTCCTTGAATCCTAAAAAATCCATCTTTGCAGTAGAACAGGGTAAACTCTTGGGATTCATTGTGTCTAGTGAAGGGATGATTATTGACCCCGAAAGGACTCAAGTCATCGCAAAACTCCCCCCTCCTACATCCAAAAAATCTATGCAGTCTTTCTTAGGCCAGATTAACTTCGTGAGGAGATTCGTCCCCAGTTTCTCCGAAATCGTCAGGCCTTTACAGAACCTAATTAAGAAAGACACCCAATATCACTGGGGATCCCTAGAAAATCAAGATTTTAATGCAATAAAGAAGGCCATAATGGATGCTCCATCTCTCATGAGCCCCGATTTTTCTCAAGAATTTACACTCTACACTTTTGCTTCTGACCGTTCCTATGCCGCTGTCCTAACCCAAAAGAATGCCGAGAACAATGAAGTACCCATTGCCTTTATGAGCTCTTCTTTCAAAGGCGCTGAACTTAATTACTCAGTGGTAGATCGACAAGCCTATGCTGTTTTCAAAATAGTCAAGCACTTCCATTCCTATCTTTTGAAGTCAAGGATGAAATTCATTGTCCCCTACCCAGCCGTCAGGAACCTGTTAGTGCAGAATGAACTAGGAGAAAAGAGGGCTAACTGGGTCACCTCGTTGCAGGAGTACAACTTAGAAATCACCCCATCTCATATAGTGAGAGGCCAAGGGTTATGCAATTTAGTTGTTGATTCAGCAGCTGGACAACAAGAAGAAAGTGATACGTCAAATCTAGGACAAGATGATCAAAATCTAATTTGTTGCGCACAAAATCCTGTCAGTCCTTGGTATGACGATATAAGATTCTGTCTTGAGCATGGGTCAGCCCCCCGTCACCTGGATCCTGCTAAAAGAAGAGCGTTGAGATTAAAGTCTGCCTCCTTTCATCTGGTTAATGGTATCATGTTTCGTCAAAGTTTTAACGGCGTACTGATGCGCTGTCATGAAAAAGATGAAGCAGAAAAAGTATTGCTAGAGTTACATGCAGGAGAAGCTGGTGGTCATTTTGGTGGTGACACCACTGCCCATAAGGTTTTAAGAGACAGTTATTACTGGCCCACTCTTTTTAGAGACGCCCATGCCTTGTGTCGTAAGTGTATCATTTGTCAGAAAGCATCTGGGCGGTTACAAAAACTAGCCTTTCCTTTGCAGCCCATTTCAGTAGATTCTCCTTTTCAGCAGTGGGGCCTTGATATCATAGGTACAATCAACCCCTCGTCCTCACAACAACACAAGTTTATTGTGACAGCCACAGATTAATTTACCCAATGGTCTGAAGCTGTTGTGTTAAGAACCGTCAACACCAGTCAGGTAATTGCCTTTCTAAATTCGAACATTATCACTCGTTTTTGTATCCTTGACTGTTTAGTATTTGATAATGCTTCTTACTTTTCCTCTCTTGAGATGAGCGAGTTCTCTTTGGAAAAAGGAATTAAGATAAAGTATTCTGCTAGCTATTACCCCCAAGGCAACGGATTGGCATAATCGACAAATAAGAACTTGATTAAAATCATCAAGAGAACGGTGGTTGAAAATGACAAAAATTGGCACAATGCACTGCTAAACGCGTTGTGGGCTGATAGGGTAACACCAAAAGCTGTTGTAGGTAACTCCCCCTTTTTTCTCGTTTATGGCAGAGTAGCAATTCTTCCACCTCACATTCTTCTTCCTTCACTACAGTTATCACAGAAAATACAAGAAGAAGATTGTCCCCTTTTGGAAAACTGAATTAATGCTTTGATGAAGCTAGAAGAGGTAAGAGCCCAAGCTAAACGTAAGTTAGATTAGCATAAAATATTGGTTAAAAGTTGGTTCGATTCTAACTCTGCTTCTGATAGGAATTTTGAAGTAGGTGATCTCGTCTTGAAATGGGACAAACCGCATGAGGGAAAGGGAGAGCACATGAAATTTCAAAACTTATGGCTTGGACCATTTTTAATTGCTGAAAAGTTAGGTCCCAGCTCTTTTCGATTGCAAAATCTAGAAGGACAGCCTGACACCTATCCGGTGAATGGCCAAGCCTTGAAAATATACTTTGCTTGACAACAACCCTTGTATATTATGTACATATTTTTCTTTGTTTGTTTTTTCGTTTACTTTTTGTTTTTTATTTTCCCCTTTGAGTTTATTAGTTTGTGTTTTTGGAAATACACATACCTGTATACTGAGATATTCAGACAAAGAAAACATAAAATTCCTTCGCTGAAATAACTGCTAAGAAAAGTGTATAAACATCAATGGTATATTTCTGAAATTTATATCTGTGATTGGCAAAAAGTCTGTTGTTTGAAAGAAGTTAACTGATTTTGATCTCTGAGTAAAGATAGTCATGATCATCTATTATCTTTTTACGCTGTCCCTATTCCTTAAGGGAATGACTCAGGAGATGTCTCCCTGCCTTAGGAAGTTGTTTTTGTAAATGAAACATCTCTGGATCTTAATAAAGGACAGTTCTAAAAATTCTGATGAGGTCTGAAAAAATATGTTAAAATATCATGATTTTCAGCGTCACCCCGCTCAACTATATATCTTTGAAAAATAAATAAAATAAATCAATAAAAGAGCTGTGGGAAGTACTTGTAAACCTGTCGGGATACTGAACAGGTCTGCTGGTAGCGAGTAAATGCATGCATGATGTTAAAACAGAACTTAATTTTTTACCTTAAAAAATAAAAATTTTGGTATCCTTGATTCTTTTCATTATTAAAATCTTTATAAAACAAAACTTTTCATCTCGGATGAATTCGAAATGCTCTTGTGATTCATTTTTAGAAAAAGAATGGTTAAAATTTAAATTAACGTAGGTTCCAAACACTTTTTCGAATAATATTCTAAATGAACCATAATGATAAAACTTAAAGAAACGTTAAATTCATATCGGGATATCGGGATTCACAGTTTTGAAATAACAAATTTCAATACAAATCAAATAGCGAAACCCCGATCCCCAATTTCCCGATACGTTAATCCTTGATTAATTCATCATTTACTTAAATCTCATTTAAAAAAGGGGTTTCAACTTTAAATTAATCATATCGGGAAATCGCGATTCACGGTTTTGAGAGAACAAAGAAAATTGTCATCACATTCCCCGATTTTCCGAGCCCCGATTTCATTTAATTCATAAAAGAGTCTTAAAGTTAATCTAATTACTGTTAAATATGATTAAGAGTAATAATCTCATCGGGAAATCGCGATTCGCGATTCTGCGAACAGTAATTTTCATATCATCAAATATCCCGATCCTCGATTTCCCGATTTCCGATTTCTTGATTAACGAAATTACGAAAAGCTAAGATGGATTAATTAAGATATTAATGGGTTTTAACTAAATTAATACATCGCAATTTTGGCGATCAGGGTTTTGTGATGACTCATTTTCTTGACATCGAAAGTCCCGAAACTCTGATGAAAGTGTTTTCAATTTTAAGCCAATGTTAACGTTAATTAACCACTCTTCAAAGAAAAGATTAAGGTTTTAAAATTTTAATAAATGAATCATTAATGCGATAATTTTTCGATTTGGTAAGTTTCTATCATATTTAAAAATATCGCAAGAACTCAGGTACAAACATTAAATGCAGATTATCGGGAATATCTTTTGCATTTATTTCATAATATACGAACAAATCTTGAGGATTTTACGATATATTCAAAATAATTTTTTGAAATGTTTACATTATTTTGAAGCTGAATTCTTCTCTGTTACAGGTATTCGAGCGAACACAGAGTTTTCCTCCTCTTTTGGACTATTCCATAATTGGCAGTTTTTCTTGCTATGGAATCTTGCTGCTGAGGTACTGAATACAGAGCTGGTGAAGTCATGACGCCCAAAAAGGCTTCAAAGAAAACCGAAGAACAGCCGGAAGGCGACATCATTTCAGACACTACTGTAGCTGGAGTAGATCAATTCAAGACTAAAGCAGCTGAGATATATGCTAATATCCAAGAAGAACAACAAAAGGTATTTTGCAATCTGGAAACCATCCAGAGTTATTTTCATGAATCTAAAAGATCCTTGGACGAAGCCGTGTTAAAATAAATGGAAGCTAAAGCGGTAAGAAATTCTTTCCAAAGGATACTCACTGCTTT
>ML796629.1:23980-39397 GCA_009831015.1 Picea engelmannii
TAATATTTTCTTTTGTTAGAAAACCCACGTTCCTTTCTTTATTGTAATGGAAATATAAGATTCTTTCCAGATTAAAGCCTTATATTTCTCTGTGTCATGTTTCATCGTTTACAATTTCATAATTGTCACTGAACCAGGAAACGACCTTGCTTGTGTCTTCATTTTCTGTTTTAAGTGTTAAAGTTGTTTTATCAATATCTTACCTGAATGTCTGATGTAAAAAATTTATAAAAAACCCTTTTATAAAAATATAAATAATCAATCACCCATGACAGTCCCTAACGGAAGACAACCAAACATAGAACCCGGTTTACAAGATCAAACCAGCATTGCATTGAACCTGTTTAACACCATCTTACAAACTGCAACAAATAGAACCGAGTTAGAGCGATCGTGGGCAGCGATTGAACGCGACATAACCATCCAGGAACAAAGGGAAGAAAGACAGAGACAGTTGAGAAACTGAATTTGATCTAGTTTTCTTTGTTTCTTTGTTTTAAAAGTATTATCATATTTGGATTCCTAGACGGTGTGTTTTATAGCCTTAAAACACAAACTCTGGAACAACACATGACGCCAAGACAACTTTGTCGGGGTACTGAACAGGCCCGCTGGAAGCGAAGCAATGTCGGGTATATGAAAATTTGCAAATAAGAAACCTCTTTAATGTCCTTTATTCAGATCTAGAACTTCTTGGTAGGATACGGATATCAGAGTGGGTTAAATGGAAATCCTGTCGAGGCTATGGACTCCTACTGGAAGCAGTGGCTCTGTCAATAGTATTGGAGATTTTATCTTTAATATCGTGACTTGTTGGTCTTAAGACTGTTATCAGTTTCCATCTTTTAAAACACTACTGAAATAGTTGTTTAATGATGATGTTTATACGATTTTCTGGTTGTTTTTGAGATGGAATTATCTTTGCTGTCCTAATCTGAATTTGTTCTTTTGGCAGAGATAACTGCTTCTACCAGTGTGTCGCCATTGTTGGCAGCCAATTCACATTTTTTTTGTCTTATAAGTTGCCTACACTAATGTTTTGCAAACCTTAATTTTTAGTCACAATTCTCAAATAAACGACACTTTTATTTTTGCGCTATTTGCACACTTACCTTCACTTTTGTTTTCACGACTGTAAGCATGAAAACTTAGTCTTTCGAAGTCACATTAAAATCATTATTGAATTGTCGTTATAATTTTTTTCGATATGCCCATTGTGTTTACATTTTACTTATCATTATGAAGTTGGCAAAGACCTTTTGATCTATACTCATTTGACATTCCTTGATTGATTGTGTAATTTTGTTTCATTGAGTTTGTAATACATTGGCGATTGGATTCACATGATTTTTGATCAATTCACATTGTACATTGGATTCATAAAATTACATAGGTGTTATGGTTAAACCCTTGATATATATCATTTAATATGACACCTAGTTCGCGTTATCAAAACCATTGGCATACACTTGGTATTGGTTTCAATTCATGTGTTTGGTTTTAAAACTATGGTATAACCATTGCTTGCGGGAATGATTAATACACTTACCATTGATTTCATTGGTTGGGAAAATGACATAATTGTTAAACTATACAATAGTGAGTTGAACAGCAATAAGTGCCAGCGGTTGTACCATGGTAATGACTATTCTGCATGGCAGAAATAACTCCACCACCTTCACACGATGTCATTAATGCTTACCCTTATCCTTGCTTCACCTCTACTAGCATCGGGTAAGCCTATGAATACTCTACTCCGGCAAATTCTTTGATTCAAAACCTGGCTCGTTCACATCACACACCGTGTGCTCGGCTCCATGGCACCGGTGGTGCGAATTGAGCCGAATGGTAGTCAAGCCTTGCTACTGTTCGATAATGACCGAAAAGATTTGCAAGATAATGGTTGGCTCACATTTGTACAAAGGTTTGAGGGTTTTAATCTATTTGTTGCACAACAATTCGCCCTGACTTTTGATGGTTGTAGGGGAAAGATTGGTGACATTCAACTTGAAGTCAGTTAAGAGTTTATCAGCTCTACCATAGGGTTAGCAGCCACGGGCCAACGATGGTTTAAAAACTCTAAAGTTGAGGATGTTCCATGGACGTTATTGTTCCTCTCACGGAAGGTCACATCCTGTGATAGAGGTATGCCCATTTCCATGCTTAAACCAAGTTGCATGATCTTTTGATGGTGGTTAAACAATTCATGACCCGTGAGGGTCGGTATGGGCTAGTTTTTCTTTATCATCTTCGACTGTTAATGAATTTTATGGGTTATCCATTGAATATGCCATTTTAATTCCAGTGTAGCCTTTATAAAATGTCAAAAAGGTTTAAACGAGAAAAGGCTGATAGTAGCTTGTTCCACCACGGCCTAATCAAACTCATTGTTGTTCAACACTTAAATCTTCACGGTGATAGTTGGAAAGCTTTTATCTCTCGAAATGGTTTTGTTGATACAGAGCCTGTCCAAATTGATAAGCGTGTGGTTAGTGAAACTAAGTTCGAGCCACCCGTGCCTTTCCATGTCCTACTGCCCTCTCCTAAACCCTCGGTCGACCCTAATATCGATCTATCCGACATTATAACTGACAAGGTTGAGGCTATAAAAAATCTTGTGGGTAAAAAGGTTAGAGGTAACCCTACTGTCAACGGCAAAGGTAAAAAGAATGCTCGACTCATATCGAGACTTGCTAGGAATAAACCTAAACCTAGTGTTGATCAGAAGCCCATAGTCCTCAGTGAAGACTCGGACTCTGACATCGAACGATTCCTAGCTAGTGATTACCCTTACTCCCAAGGTCTGTGCTCTGAGCCACCCTATGACTTCATTTCTAGTTTACCCCCTTGCCTAAAGAATAATCCTAGATACCCAGGGATCAAGCTACCCAACGAAACCCTCGGAAATTTAACCAAACCCTCACCTGCATTTTCAAAGCCTGGACAATCGTCATGTGACTAATGTAATGTGTGGTTGGAATGCTACTATACTGACGTTCCCTTATTACAGTCGAAAATCAAATCATTGGAAAACCAAGTTGCAGTGTTGACAAGCCGAAGGGACAAGCTTCAAGCAAATGACAAGAAGCAGAAAACCACTGGTTCCATCGTATTTAGGAATGTCGAATCGGCTACAGCCTTCGTGAATTCCAAAATGTCATGATCAAATTGTCTGCTCGTTATCCAAGTATGAATTTCGATATCATTTTCGTTTTGTCAATTGCTAGGATTAATATAATGATTTGAGTTTGGTTTTCAAATAGCTCTGTCTATCATTCAAAATGACTTTGTTATAGCCATATCAAGAACGGTTATGTTTTTCATCTTGTACATTGTTTTCGTTTGCTAAAATTAAATGAAGTTTTGATTTGGTTACACGATTTGGTCACGCCCATGTTTAGCAATTGATTGGTTGTGACTGGGTTCGATTTGTTTATCTGTTGGTTTGAGTTAACAAAATTAATGGGTTTTGATTTCGTTTGGATTTTGTATATGTACAGGAGATTTTTTATGCTAAAGTTAGAGCACGACTATGTTTTGATTTGATATGATTTCGTTATGGTTGGATTATATCGACTTTGATTTTATGGTGTGACTTTGGAACGATTTCGTGAGTTTGATTGTTATGATGTTTCAATATGTTATGAGATGTAATATTCTAAATCAGGAATACAACTCTGTTTGACTGAGATTTGGAAAGAACGACTCTGTTTTGTATGGAAACGATATTCTCATTTGGCTTGTGTAAAAGATCTCTGCGCCCAAATCGTGGAATTGTTTTGATTCACAACGACCATGTCAAACTCAAATTGTTTGATTCACTCTTGATTTGATTGGATTGTTGCATATTTTGAGTTAGCGTGATTGTTGTTATGAGTTGGATTCATATCGAAAATAGACCTGATGTTGCTCTGTTGATTTTAATTTTCAAAACGAGTTTGTTAACTCAGATCGACTTATGTTATCTCTGTCAAATTCGTATCAGAAAATTCGGTTAATAAATGAATTCAAGAAATGATTTCGTTCAATGTCAATCGATTTTGTCTTCCCCAATTAGCAATAACAAACGATTGAATAAGGCCTACGGATCCTGTTATCAACTGATTGATTCCATTATCATTTCGTTTATGGTAATTTACACACCAGTTTTGATTTGATAGATCGTTTATTATGTTTAATATAGCGCGATCAATTTAAGAAAAAGATCCATGTTAATTTGATTGGATTCGAAGTGATTTTTTGGATAGCTGAAGAAATTATTATGATTTCAATTGGTTATGAAAACGATTTCATTACTGTTCATTACGATTCCATTTACCCGATTTTGTGACAACAAACGAAACAGAATATATGCATCTCTGTAGTCGATTGATTGATCTTAGTTTTGTTTTGATCTCAAATTAGTATAACAATTTCAATTTGAATGATTCGTTTGTCTTTCAAATAGCAATTACATACTTGTTAATAGTTTGAATTTAATTCTTTAAAGATTTGAAATGATTTTAATGATGATTTTGTGTCTGATTTAGACCAGCTACAGAATCACAAGATTCTGTAGCTACTCTATAGAATTAGATTTTTATCATTTTCATTAACAAAATATTCTCCTAACTTGCCCTTTTTTGACCTCTTGCAGGTACATTCAAATTGCATTGGACATGTTGGACATTCTAGGAGATATTTGTGTGATATAGTTTTATTTTTAAGTTGTTAGTTTGAGTTAGAGATAAGAACTTGGGATATCATCCCAGATTTTCTGTAAACAGTTTTGATAACCTCTACAGGGATGTTTTACCCTGTAGGAGGTCTTTAAATACTTATTATTTTGTAATAAGGATCATCCTCACTTGTGGGAGAACCAGGCTATGGATTTCTAATACAAACTGAGACAAGAGTTGATGTTTTTCTACAACTTTGGCTTTCATAATATCAATCTTTTGTTTCAAGTTTATGCATGTCAATTTGCAGTTGATTATAGACTACTTTAGCTATCATAATCTATTGCAGGATGATATGATTTGATTAAAGTGCTATCCGATTTATTTCATCATTTAAAAGTACAACAATTACTTTGTTTCAGTTAATGAATCACAGGTTTCTCTTCTTCGTTAATTGAATCATTTTGTATAGATCTTTGCATACATATTTATCTAACTGTGAAGATTTATAAATCATAAGATTGTTGTAAATTTTTATGTCTTGTTTGTCCTGTAATTATATTGAAGAGCACAACAACTTCCTATTTACGAGAAGGTAGTGGATAATTCAGTGTGGGTTTCCTCCCTCCGATCAGCTAAGACAGTCATTACATTCAGGAAAAACCTGGAGCGTTTCTTCAGGTTAGTTTGTTATTCATTTGATAGCTAATTTGTTAGTATAATTTAATTAGTTTAGTTAGATACATGTTTAGCTTAGATTTGTAGTTAGAATTAGTATATTAGTTATTTAGTTTAGTTAGTTTTCAATTTATTTCTTTTCATAAAACTATAAAAATAAAAAAAACAATAGCTCTCGCTGTCTTAGGACAGAATATTAATGAGTTTTTCAGGTTTCCATTCAAATCTGTAAATTGTAAATATTATACATTTTGTGAATAAGATTTATTTTTGTTAGTAGTTAGATATTTAATTTCTTAGAGTTAGCATAGTATTAGATAGTAGATTAGAATAGTTAGATTTGTTTAGTTTGTTTAATAGTCATTTTAGTTAGATTAGTTTATTAGTTTGTCAATAGTTAGTTTAGGTTAGATTAGTTAATTTAGAGTAGTTTTCTTTTGTTTTCTTAGGACTTAGATCGGCTAACGGAGCCGCTAAACCCGTCAGGGTGGTTCATTCCAAACGACTTGGGTTATTTAAACAACCCTGGACTATTTCCACTCTCCCAGTTGACGGACGGTCAAATTTGCCTGTCAACAGAACTGAATTGCTGAAACAACCCATGGAAATCTGATCGCATTCGCCTTTTCACATGATCATCCCTAAAAATCTCATCCTGGGACTGCACCCCAGTGGTGAAATGCCAAACACAACGAATTTCTTACCGCCAGTCTCATACAGCTTCAGGAAATAGTTTTCATAAGCTTTCCACAGTGACTCCACAATCAATCGAGGGCCAACTGTCACCTGCAGAGAATGATTCACCATGTAATTTCATGCGATATCATTGGCTCCAACGTTAATTGCGAGAACAACTTTAGACAGAAAAATGTTCTACTGGATAACCATAGTCATTTCCCATATACTAAGAGAACACAACACATGTTTATATATTTCTTGCTAGTAGTCTTGACGTGTAGAGCATAAGGTTGCCTTCAAGGGTTGGGCTCAACGATTTTGCTAATATTGATATGTGTTTTAGGGTTCAAAGATTGCATGAGCCCACTCCAAGGCTTCTATAACTAGCGCCCTCAGGTTCCGAATTTGCCACCTGCAATCTGTTAGTGTATAATGTTCCTCTGAGCAAATACCTGTGCCTAAATTCAACAAATCAGACAGGTATAATATAATGATCATTGAGAATTGGGCGATTTTAAAATGAGACCTTCGTGGGTACAAAGCAATCGGATTATGAAATGGTTTGAATCAGTAAATGATTCCAAGCTATTGTGGAAACATGCGAATTCTCAGACCATGATTTGTGTCATCATAACGAAATCTGGATGACAGACGCGTATCAAGGCATGATTATTTTGGCGCTACGGGAATATCCTTATTCCCGTAGCACTATTAATGACTTAGCAAAATTTGAATTTATGAAGTTCAAATAGGCATATAAGGTGACACTCGTTTAAAACCATGTCTTTCAATTTCAAACTTGAATAAACTATTAAAAAAAAACTGAAATGAAAACCATAAGGCACTAAAACAAAGATTGAAATCAACTAGAAATAGAAATTGAAGTGTAGGTAAGAAGGGTTTAGAATACGGGTTTCTCACTAAATCAAGACAATATTAGAGACTAACATTTGGTTTAATCCCTTTTTGGTGGCAAGAAAGCTTTTCATACCTTGGAAAGAGATCCAACCTATATGGTGGATCTATGACCTAGACTTTACCTGAGCATAATTACAATTGGTTCTTCATCCTTCTAGTTGGCTGTGACTTCTTCAGAGGTAAGTTTCAGGACAAGGTAAGCTATCTATTCATCCTTTTCAAATCTGGAATTTTTGTTTTGAGTTCAATACAGTTTGATCTATCTAGATCTATGTTTCAGCATTAACATTTAATGGATCAAAATGATATATTGAGTTTATTTGTTTTCTGTAGTATGATCTATTAATCAGATCTGTAGATATTTGAACTGTATGTTGAGGTTACCTCTTGTTTCTATAGTTGTGATTTACTGTTCATGATCAGTTAGTTTATTGTGATTTACTGTTCATGATCAGTTAGTTTAGATCTGTAGATATGTATAAAGTTTAAGTCCAGTATTGAGGATCAGAACTAATGTTTACTCTAGATCTACCCTTTAACTAAATGACTCTACTATCTTAGATCTAAGCAAACTTACTCATTTTTCTGTTCAAATAGTGTAGGGTTGTTTACTAGATATCAGATCTAAGTGTCATTCTCATTGAAAAATAAAAATATACCTTTGTTCTACTTTACTACCCTAATTCTAACATGGGATCAGAGCTTAGGGCGTAAAGAGCTCAAGACTTGCAGACTTGAGCCTGCGAAGTTCCTCTCTTAAAGTTTGTTTTGTAGATCAGAAGTAAGAAATGGTTTCCTGTGTAGATTTGAGAAGGAAACAGGATTTTCAATTTTGGTTAAGCTACAAGGTAAGCAAATACCTTAGCAGTCCTGAAACCTCTTGTGAAGAAGTAATTGTTTATTTCTCTTTTATGCTTTGGAAAGGAACTTAAATTTTTGTCATTTTTAACTATTGGAAAATGACCTGAACAGATTGAACATATGAAAGTTCAATATCTCCATTTTTTTAATTGTGCATTGGTAGTCAAATGATACCCGACAACCTTTTTCTACATGCCATAGATGAAAGCATTAGAATTGGTTTAGAGACCTCTTCTATCTTATAACCTTGTTAACAAAACAACACTCCTTGGAATCTATTTCTACTTATTTAAATTTTTGTGTCACTTTCAAAATTTGAAAGTTTTGGAGGTTGTAAACTCTGCCTCCTTTTGGTAAGTAAGATATGAATGACTATGGAAAGATATTCCTCTATTTGGTAAGTAAGATCTGAATGACTGTGGCAAGATCTGCCTCTATTTGGCAAGTAAGATCTGAATGACTAGTTTGGCCTCTATTTTAACAAAGCTCGTTCATCACACCATATTTTCTTTCTGCTGGAACTACTCCTATGACAAGAAGATATTCTTTACATTTTTATTCTTTGACATGTAAGACTATCTTGTTTATACATGTGTGAGATGCAAGTTTGGGTGCCAAAGAATACCTTTTTGATTTTTGGTGGAGTGACCAATGCGAGTTGGGAGAGTTTCTGTGTTAGGAAAATCTAGAAGCCAGGGTCCATTACATCTAGAAGGGACTCTTAGTAAATCCTCTAGTTTACCCTTGCCCATCTACTGTTTTCAAGAATTTTCTTTTCTATTGTTTGACTAAAAACTAAATGATAAACTCAATTGAGAGAGGGTAAGATTTAGTCAAAGGTCTGATGCAAAATGATTGGAAATGTAACCATCATCTTAAGATGATAAGTGATAGGTCTAAGGATTTTTATTACTACTAATGCTTGGTAAGTGCTCAATTTGTTTTTAATAAGCTTTTGGTAAAACTCAATGGAATTAACAGAATCACTAGTAAAGAAATTTGAAAGAACCTTGTGCATCCTTATGTTTTGTACTACAAAGAGTACACAAGCCTTAAAGTTAACCACAATACATGAGTGGTGGAAACTTGGAAACAACATTGGTTCTTGGCTTTGAAGAAGAGCATGTGTGGGTAAATTGTTGTAAGAACATATTTTGTCATTACAGTCCTTTTAAGATGTATTGTTCTACATATGGATGAGTTTTTCTTTATCCATAGGATAACCACTTAAGAAGATTGAAATTACTTGAACTAACAAATTCTTATGTCTTAAAGCTTAAACAAGTTTCATAGATATTTTTTGCGACTACAAATAACACAAATGAGATATGTTTACCTTCCTGTCAACCCTATGTATCGATGTCTCAATGGAATACTGTCAGAATCTCATGTGTATTTTTATGACCAAGGAAGCTGTACTTATTTTTTGATGTAAGCTAAGTTTTTCTCCCTGGTTGGAAACCTAGCTGTCTGTTGATCTTTTATGAAAGACAACATATAACCTTGAGATATTTTCTTTGGTTAAAGAGTCCAACAATTTACCTTGATAGTTGGAGTATATATATGTTTTGAGAACCCTATCTCTCTTCATTGAAATTGAGCCATTGGCATAGGAAATCTAAAATATGACTCAGCTTTACATATTGAACTTGGTACTGACACCAAGAACATCTTGAAATGATATGAAAACCAAAATAGAGTCAAAAGTTTGTATAGGTTCAGAGGGAGCCAAATTTACAGAAAGGTAGACATGTTATGAGACTCAGAGGGAGCAGTCCCTGTATATGAATTAGTCCTTGACCTCCTACAGAACTGACAGCTTAATGGAATCCAGGGACACTTTTAGTTTCTTTAAAAGGGAAACCTATCTGGTACCAAGAAATATGAAAGGAAGAAGAAAAGATTTCAAACATCTAAGGGCAATTTCAAAGAAGCAGAAACCAGATAAGTACTCTGGCTTTTTGAATCTTGTGACTTGATTCAGAACCCTCCACATTTGAAATGTGGGAAGACGATGTAATAGAAAAGAATGATGTATGATCAGTGTTTCAAAGACCTCACAACAAATCAGTGGTGACCTCAATTGGAGAAAGCCTACAACAAATGGTTGTATTAAGGTTAATGTTGTGACTCGTGAAAGAAAGGATTATTTATAACTAGAATCTGACTTCCATCAGGATCATTTGTCGAAATTTTTTTTTTGGATACTTCTTGACAGTAAAGTTGAGCAAGAGGCTATCCATGGGAAAGATTCCCATAGACTATAACAAGCTCCGAGAGCTTGGTATGAAAGCATTGAAAGAATATTGTCCAAAATCTTTATCTGTTCCTTATAGGAAAGGAAATTTGTATATATAGCTCAGACTAAGAGGGAGATCTTCAACAGAAGTGGGAATGTAAGACTTGAATCCGTTACATTACTTTCTGAGCTTGAAATTTTGGCAGAAACCAGGAGAAATATTTATCTCACAGGGTAAACGTGCAGTTGATGTGCTGTGCAGATTTGGCATGATGGACTGCAAGTCCATGAGCACCCAAATAATCTCTAATCTAAAATAACTACGAGATCATGCCAAAAGTTCAGATCCAAAAGATCCCACCTTATATTGACAGATCATTGACTTATCTCGTACATACGAGACTAGACATCTATTATGCTGTAAATGCTCTTTACCAATTGATGTGTGAACTGAAGCATTTACACATAAGCATATTCTGAGATATGTTTCCAGTGGAGGTGTAATGCTCCATTTTTTTACAGATTCAGTTTGGATGGGAAATACAGTGAATTGGAAGAGCACTTCCAAAGTTTTTTTTTTTGCTTCAGTTTGGGTTCAGAAATGATTTCCTGATCCAGCAGGAAACTGGGCTCCATAGCCCAAAGCACTGAAGAGTCATAATACCTTGCTGCAAGCAGAAAAGTAGTGTGGCTTAGGAAGCTACTCTCCGACTTGTTTAGTTCAGAGCTTGAACACACAGTCAGTCACTATGACAATCAGATCTATGTAAATCTCATCCAGAATTCAATGTTTCATGACAAATCTAAACACATTGAGATGAGATATTACCATGTCTAGTACATGGTTCAGAAGAACGTTCTCAACATTCAGTATGTTATGATAGATGAATAGACAATAGATATTTTTCACCAAGCCACTGTTCCTAACAAAGTTTGTATACTTTTGTGACAAGCTTTGTATAGCTGAGAATGCCTCTTTTGCTGAGAGGGAGTGTTAAATTTAAAGCAATTGCAAGAGCCATTCTCTGGGAGGATGGAAAAGACCCTAAACGAGATCTAGGGCCCCCAAGTGCACCCCTGGGGTTTCTTGGTCTGGGACCAAAAAATCAGTGCCATGGAAAAAGACCCTTGTAAGGGCCCCCTGTATATGACTGGGGTTCTTGGTCTGAGACTAAGAAGCTAAAGCCCCTAGATATGTCTAGGGCCCCTTGGAAATGTCTAGGGTATCCATGCCTAAGGCATGGGTTGATCCATGGTCTTGTACCATGGTGGAAAAGACCCCTGAGAGGCCCCCCAGTAGATGACTGTGGTTCTTGGTCTGGTACCAAGTAGTAAATACCTCTGAGAGGGCCCCTAGTAGACGACTAGGGTTATTGGTCTAGGACCAAGCAGTTAAAGCCCATAGATAAGTCTAGGGCCCCTGGACATGGTCTAGGGTACCCATGCCTAGGGAATGGGTTGATCCTTGGTCTTGGACCTTGGTGGATAAGACCCCAGAAAAAGTTCTGGGGCGAGTTGATCCTCGATCAAGTATTTTTTTGGTGTATGACCTTCCTGAAGAAGGACATGACCACATGAGGGATAAGTCTCATATGCAATGATGATAAAGTAATAAGATCACCATGAATATGAGCGAATGAGTATTTCCACCTTGTAAACCCTCCTTAACCCTCTTCTATACTTGTTTGTATGTTTTGGGGTTTATGTTGTTTTGTCCTAGGGGCAGATTAAAAGTTTAAATTAAATATTTATTATATCATGTTTAAATTTTTAATTTAAACATGTTATTTTAATTTAATTTAAAAGTTTAATACCTAGCCTAAGCTATAAATAAACCCCCCCCCCCTCTCATAAGACACACTCTTTTTATTGTATCACTTGCTTCTAAGTGGGGGTGGATCCTCTCCTTGTTGCATCTCTTTCTCTGTTGAAGTAGCGGCCCCTTCTGCTGGTGACTTGCGGCCCCTTTGTTGTGTGTAGAGTCCTTGTTGCAGCCTTTTTATGTTTTCTATTGAAAATGTTTGTGGTGTGGCTGCGGTTCCCTTTCTGGGCTGACTGTGGGGTGCGGTCCCTCTCCTGTCAGTTGTGGTAAGCCGGTATTGGTGTGTGGCCTTCCATTCTCTGCTGTGGCTGAGTGTTATAGGGTGTGGCCTCCTTCTTGTATTGTGGGCTAAGTTTATATGGGTGTGACTTTCCATTCTCTACTGTGGCTGAGTGTTATAGGGTGTGACCTCCTTCCTATACTGTGGGCTAAGTTTATATGGTTGCGACTTTCCTTTTCTCTGTTGTGTGGTGATCCTATTGGCTACGACCTTTCCATTCTCTACTGTGGCTGAGTGTTATAGGGTGCGACCTCCTTCTTGTACTGTGGGCTGAGTTTATAAGGGTGTAGCTCTCCTTTTCTCTACTGTGTGGTGAGCCTATAGGCTGTGGACTCCTATTCTTTGTTGTGGTAGGCCTATAGGGTACAGGTTCCTATCTCCTGCTACAATGTGAGTCTATCCACATTTTTCAGTGTAGGGTTTTGACTATTCTAAGCCTCTTTTGAGGGTTTTTTCTTATGAAGTATTTTTGGTTTAATCCCTTTTTGGTGGCAAGAAAGATTTTCATACCTTGGAAAGAGATCCAACCTATATGGTGGATCTATGAACTAGACTTTACCTGAGCATAATTACAATCGGTTCTTCATCCTTCTAGTTGGCTGTGAATTCTTCAGAGGTAATGTTCAGGACAAGGTAAGGTATCTATTCATCCTTTTCAGAGCTAGATTTTTTTTTTTGAGTTCAATACAGTTTGATCTATCTAGATCTATGTTTCATCATTAACATTTAATGGATCAAAATGATATATTGAGTTTATTTGTTTTTTGTATTATGATCTATTAATTAGATCTGTAGAGATCCAAATTGTATGTTGAGGTTACCTCTTGTTTCTATAGTTGTGATTTACTGTTCATGATCAATTAGTTTATTGTGATTTACTGTTCATGATCAATTAGTTTAGATCTGTAGAACTGTATAAAGTTTAAGTCTAGTATTGAGGATCAGAACTAATGTTTACTCTAGATATACCCTTTAACTAAATGACTCTACTATCTTAGATCTGAGCACACTTACTCATTTTTCTATTCAAATAGTGTAGGGTTGTTTACTAGATATCAAATCTAAGTATCATCCTCATTGAAAAATAAAAAAGATACTTTTGTTCTTCTTTACTACCCTAATTCTAACACTTCTTGCTTGAACATTTCTTTTATAATCCGTGCAATCTGCAACCTTATGTCCAAAGTTAGTACAATAAAAACAATAACCATAAAATAAATTTGCATACCTGGGAGTGAATGATCTTCTTTGTGGCATAGTCCTTCTGAATTTTTGTCTTGACTGATCATGATCATGATTGAATCTTCTTTGTGGGTTGAACATGGATGTTCCCTTGAAGATGTATCTTTAATAGTTTTCTTAGATTCTGGTTGACCATGATTCCTTCCTTTGATTACTTCTGCATAACTCTTTATATTTTCTTCATTCTTCTTTTCTAGCAACCTAGAGTGCTTCTCTTCATTCTCTATAACTGATGTAGATGTTTCTGTCTCTTCAATGTTCTTGTTGAGCTTGACAATTTTACTTCTCAATGTCACAACTTCTTCTTCAAGCTTCTCAAGCTCTTATTCTTTCTTTATTATATGAGACTTCATGACTTCTTCAAGTTGAATTTTTAATGTGATTATTTCTTCTTCAAGTCCTTTCTCTTCTTGACCAAACTCTACCTCAAGTTGGTTTAGATCATTAGTTCTTTCCTTAAGATGATTTGTCAATATCTTCTCTCTTATTTCTGCTTCTTCCTTCTGTGCTTCTATGTTGGTTTCCAAACACTGCTTTTGATATTCAAGATTTTCTTCGATCTTTCTGGATTCTTCTAGATGAGTTATTAAGTTCATGATGACCTGTTGGGATTCTTAAAAAATGTGAACACTTTCCTTTTGTTTCATCAATTATTTCTTGAGTGAATTGTTTTCTTCTCTTAGTTGATCTAAAGAACTAATCAATTCTTCTTCATAATTGTCTTCCTTTTATATTATTTTTCCTATCTCATTTCCTTCATGGAATTTTATTTCAAGATGTCCACGTTTTTCACAATTAACACAAAACAACATACCTTGGGTAATTATGTACTCTTCATCTTCTGAATCTTTTTGACATGGTGAACATAATTCTTCTTGATTTGTATCTGCATGTTCTTTGACATTTTCTGAATCTGTGATGGGTGAAGAATATATGTCATGTAACTTATCCCAAAGTTCTTTTGCTGATGAACATTTAGCAACCTTTTCTCTTACCAGATTAGGTAATCCTTCCCAGATGAAATCCATTGCTATTTTGTTATTTTTCCTCAATTCCTTCTTGGCTGCAGTCTTTGCCCTTTTTGAACTATCATATCCTGTAACAACTGATATCTAAATATAATGTCCCTGTGCCTGTAAAAATACTTTCGTCCTTATGCTCCACATCTCATACTTAAAACCATTCTGACCATTAAACATTGATACTCCATTCTAAAAATAATCCATGATCTCCTTCCAGTGGTTAAATTGTTTCGTTAAGGAATTGGCTTTGATACCATTTGTTGTATTACTGAGAGGGGGAGTGAATCAATAAAAGAGAAATTTAATTCTTTTTGACCATATAATCCAATGTTATATCAATGAAGCATTATCATCCAATAACTCCAGAGTAAATAAGCAATGAACAAATGAACAATCATACACATACACAGTACACCAGTGTTTTACATGGAAACCCAAATCGGGAGAAAACCACAAAATGCTTTTTCTTATATGTCTTGAAGAATTACATTCATTGGAAGCACCAACTTCTTTTGTTTTCCAGCTGCAACTGGAAGGAGGCTCCAACCCCCTAGTTTCTCAGGATACAACCTGAAGGAAGCTCCAACTCCCCAATTCTCTAGCTACATCTAGAAGGAGTTTACAACCCCCTATGTTCTCCGACTACAACTGGAAGGTGGCTACAACCACCTGTCATTCCCTCGTCTAACCGCCCTGAAGTAGAAGTAGAACGATGGAACCACTGTCACACAATCACTGTGAGATATACCGCTGTAAACCTGTACCAATAAATCTGAAACATGCATCAACCATGCATCGACCTATACCTCAACCTGTAATCAACCTGTACCATAAACAAGTGCATCAACCATGCACCAACCTGTACCAAACAACTTTTAATCAACCTGTACCATAAACAAGTGCATCCAACCATGTACCAAGTATGTACCAATCATGTTTCAACTACTCATCAACTATGACTCATCAATATGTACCAACATAATCAACTATACACCTCATGTATGTGCCAACTCATCAAC
>ML796629.1:40355-98155 GCA_009831015.1 Picea engelmannii
AATTATAATACACTCATTACTTCACTTTATTATTTACCTTTTAAAAACTCTTAAACCACTTTGACTACTTTGACCTTTTGGGGCTTCTAGATGACATATGAGGGTCCTCCAACTTCGTAAGGCCATAACTCTCAAACCGTGAGGAGTTATGTGACCCTCCACATACCACTAGAAATGGAATGACATGTACTATCTATATATAATAGTAATATTTGAAAATATTTCATAACTCATACCATTACCCATCAAACAAACTTGGGTCCATTACCCAAACCTGTGGTCTCCAACTTCTCATGGCCATAACTCTCTAACCGTGAGGAGTTATGTGACGTTCCACATACCACCGAAAATGGAATGACAAGAACTATCCATATAGGATAGTTTCCTTGACCAATTCATTGTCCTTCATCTCATTATTCCATAATTAATCATGAGTTCTCTTACTCTGCAAAGTGTCTTCTCATGAGGGCTTTCACCATAAGGGGACCACTTTGGAGTTCATCCATATTTAATTCTTATCAACCATGACAAAAAAATAATGAGTCATATTTACATCAAACAATATTGGTTCCATTACCCAAATATTTGTGTTGTGGGGCTTTCTTCAAGGGTTGATATCAATGACAACCAACCTTAATCAACACTATATGTATCCTGCTCTTCCGTATATTCCTATGTGCATCAATTTATGGATCATCAAACGAGAACCTTTCATTCTCAAACATTTCCAGGATCTCGGCGTAGTAGAGGTAGTGCTCCATTATTTCATGGTTGTTGGTGTCATAAATGTTATATGACTCAAAGATTGAAGTCGAAATAGGTGTTCTAGAAGTCTGAGTTTTTCCCTTTCTGGTGATCATGATGAACATTTCATCACCCGTGCAAAAAAATAAGTCAATAGTTAATAGAGTCATTTCAGGGCATGAAATACTAGTATTCAAATGATGATTAGCGTACTCACTTAGAAACTAGGGACGATAATTAATCAGATTGAGATAAAAGAAAATCATAGACACATCTTTTGTTTTACTTAGCAAGCAAGTGAAAAGAAACTTGAGTCTTGGTGTTTTTTTAAAATGTTTCATGGATTCCCTCCAAACCCAAGCATAATTAATGAGTAAGGTGTGATACAACTTAGAACAGGTTAGGGTAGTACATAGAAAAGAAAATGTATTCGCAGGTGTTTGACATTTATAACCATTAAGGTGCGAGAAAATTTGAAAGATCGGGATAGCCAAATAGCCGTCAACGTCGGCGGTTGATGGATATGAGGGGTGTGTATATGAGAAAGAGACAAACTTCTATGATGATAATTCAAGATTTAGCCGTGTAAGCTTAATTACATAGTTTAAGCTTGAAATAAAATTCCTTTTAACATTCGTTTATCTTACTGTTGGGTGCTAATCCTATCTTGATTAATGTTGACGAGACGTCGAGATAGTCATAGGGGATCGTTATTTTGACAAGCGTGAGATCAACGAAGATGAGGTAATCAATGATGATCTAATTCATCTAGTCCATAGGATGGGTTAATGTGTAATCATTAGAAAGTAGAGGAAATTCCATCGTAGGCGGAGAGTGTAGGTAGGTAAGAGTGCACTAAGAAACTTCCGACAACAAAAATATTTCATTGTAGAGTGTTAGCCAATGTTAACTTGCCACATGTAAGGGAGATAAAATATTATGTATTGGTTAGTGTGTGGGCCCAAAGAGAAAGAAAATACTGAGGTGTACTTCAGAAAAGGTTTGATGATGCCAACTTGGCTATGACTAGGACAAAGAAAGGGCACATTGTCGGCGATGGATATGGGCATGACCGTGAGGGTGATGGGGTGTTGTTAATCTCCAAAAACAATGTTATGAAGCATCATCATTGACGAAAAGTGAATATGGGGATCTGAGCATCATTTGGTATTGGCCTAATGAAGAAAAAAGGTTAAGGAGTATTTCCTTATGAAAAATAAAAGTGAGCCCCTTACTAAGACTGAAAGATTAGGTGGGGGGTTTGTGTTTCGTCACAACAAATGTAAACTTATTGGGAATAACTGGTTATCTTTGAGCTCAAAAGAAAATGAATTAAACCAAATTAATGGGGTTTTTTCCTTTATATAGCTCCCACATTTTACAGATTGAGGACCCCACACCAATCAACCTGAGGAGAATTAAGAGGAAAACATTGTTATCAATGATCTTCTGCATAATTCTAGTGAGTGTTAATGTGAATTTATTTTGTGCATCCATAGTGAAACATGGGAATTATCCAACAGAAAAATGCACCGATATGGACCAAATTGTTTTCCTTATCTCTTTTTTTTTCCTAGCATTGCTTTGCTTCCAATGAGTGTCCATAGCCCTGACAAAGATGACTTGGTATCATACAAGCATGGACCTACTGCCAACGAGCGTCCATAGCCTCAACATGCTTACTCATACTTCCCACAATTTAGTAGTTCCTTAAACCTCCTTATGTTTATGTTTTTCTGCCTTCACTCTTTTAGATATATAATTTATGTATTTCTTTTGCAACGTATGTGAAGGAGAGTAGGAAGCGGGGTGATACAAGAGTTACTTTGATACACTGGTCTCAGTTGACAATTTATTCTCATGGATATCTCATCATGATTCACAGATACAGTAGATTCATGGGAATCCTGGGTGTTCCATTGGATTTATGCAAAAGACATCAACTTTAGGAAAATTCGAAAAAATTTGAGTGGAACACAAGCATGTCATGGGAGTGGTCACGCATAATAAATATAATTGATAGGAGCCACCAAAAGGAATTGAGTTGGTAGGTTAGAAGATTTATTTTGGTTTGAGTGAACCATCTCCTTTTTTCTGTACCATCATCACTTATCAAGATACATGTTTACCTAAAGGATACTCAATGACTGCTGAGCGGAAAGGCACTCAAAGTGTTGATTAATTGGGTTGGTTTTCATAAATGTTAACCCTTGAAGCAAGTCTGGTAGAAAGTTCCAGTAACCCCTAAAGTGTGGATAAGGAAGCTATATTTATCTAATGAATAATTTAATGAAGATCAATGAAATTGTAGGAGAGACTATCATAGATGGATAGTACATGTCATGTCATTTACAGTGATATGTGGTACATCACATAGTTCTTCACGGTTGAGGAGATATGGCTTAGTGAAGTTGGAGAACCCTGATGAGTTATATAGAAGCCCCTAGAAGGTTAAATAGGTCAATTATTCTAGAAGATCCTAGAATAATTTTACTATTCAAATTGGTTGTAACTAGGAGTTAAACATGAGTTTAATTGTTGCAATAAGAAAATAATTAAAAATAAACTAGTTGCAATAAGAAGTGGCGAGTTTACTATTTATGGATCAAGTGGTTGCAAGTGGGTAAAGTAGTTGAAAGTGGGTTATCCCTAAAAAAGGAAGTTGGGTAAAATAGTTAGAAGATAACCCCTAAAGGAAGCTACTTGGAGAGTATAAATAAGAGAGAAGGGGTCTCTTATTATCACCTATTGATCACATTAAATATACATTATTGTGAAAGGTTTATTGCATGTACTCGTTGATACATATAAAGTTGTGAAAGTCTGAGGAAGAAAAGGTAGAGTGACGACAAGGGTTTTTGGCCGCAGTGGAGAGAGAAAATATTGTGAAAGCCCTAGTTAGAGTCATCCCTGTGGGTCACCTAGTAGACGTCCCGTGAGCTAACCCTGCGGGTTGCATAGAGGCTACCACGTGACGCCCCACTTGAAAGTTCTGATGTGTGACATGAGTCACTAACAAAACTTAGGGTTAAAGTATGGTTTAGGTTGCAGAGGCTGAGCAAGGCTGATTAGAGGCAACATGAAGTTCAATAATGATCAGGTACATCATATCTATCTATAGGTTCAAAAGATATGTTATATGCTTATGTGTAGTTGGATGTTGTTGTTTACATGAGGTATGGTCATGTGAGGTTGAGTATATTCCCTTGGTATATCATTGGATGTATGGTACATACAGTATGAGACACATCTAAAGAGAGACAGTGATGGTATGTTTGGTATTTATCAATGGTACATCTTTTTGGGTTGATTGTTGAGACATATATTCTATTTCTTGGTACATGGTTGAGGGATTTTGGTTGAGATCTATTGTTGAAGTTGTTGGTACAATTTGAGGCTTCATAACAGTGAGGATTTGATGTCTAGTTGATGTGAGGGTTTATTATACATGATAATGATTGTTTTCATACATATGATACATGATTAGAGAGACATAGTTGCACGTGATTCAAGTTATATTCTTGTGATATTAGGTATGAGATCTATGTTATCAGATCTGATATGTTGAGGATAATATTGGTATAGGTTGAGGTACATGTTGGTACAAGTTATTGGTATAGGTTGACTATAGGTTATTGGTACAGGTTGACTACAGGTTGTTGGTACAAATTGGTATAGGTTTATAGTGACAAATTTCACAGTGATAGTGGTTTCATCAATTATTTGACACTTGTATTTTAGGGTGGTTGGAAGCGACAGGGATAGGTGGTTGTAGCCGGAGAAAATAGGAGGTTGTGGCCTCCTTTTGGTTGGAGCCAAAGAATTGGGGAGTTGGAGCTTCTCTCAGGTTGTAGCTTGAAAATATAGAGGGTTGGAGCCTCCTTCCAGTTGCAGCTAGATAACAAAGGAAGTTGGTGCTTCAAATGAATGTACTTCTTAAAGAAATATAAGAAAAATCATTCTGTGGTTTTCTCCAAGATTGGGTTTCCATGTAAAAATACTGGTGTACTATGTATATGTATGATTTTTCATTGTTCACGATTTTTTTATTCTTCACTTGTTGAATGATATTGGAAAATTGATCATAAGTTAACAACACTTATAAATTGTGGTTAAAAAGGATTAAAAATCTCTATCACTGATTCACCCCCCCTCTTAGTAATCCAACAATTGGTATTAGAGAAGGTCCTTCAAGAGACAGGTTAACCACTGGAAGGAGATCATGGATTACTCTAATATTGGGATACCACAGTTTGATGGGGAAGATTATTCCTTATGGAGTAGAAATAACGAAAACACACATAAAAGCACTATCATTTGATGTTTGACGATCAGTGGTAGATGGATACAAATCACCAACCATTCTTCTAGCATATAAAGATGGAAATAAACTTGAAGAAAATAATTCAAGAGCCAAAATCACACTCCTGAATGGTATGACTAAATCAATATACATCAAATTTATGCACTTTGATTCCGAAAAATACATATGATTCAAACTGAAGAATATATACGAAGGATATGAGAAAGTCAAGGAACTTAAACTTCAAATCTTCAGAGAAAAATTTGAACAATTGAAGATGAATGAAGATGAAAAGATCGCTGACTACTTTCTGCGAGTTGATGAAGTAGTAAAAATTATCAAAGGTCTAGGAGATGAGGTAAATGAATAGGTCATTGTCAAAAATGTATTTTTATCCCTACCGATGAGATTTGATTCAAATATTTCATCACTAGAAGAGAGAGAGGATCTAGCTACACTGACCATGGATGCGTTGCATGGGACACTCACAACTTATGAGATGAGAACAGAGCAAGACAATTCATTTACAAAAGGAAGCAACATTCAAATCATCTAAGAAGACAAATAAAAAGGGAAATCAAAAGGAAAAGTTAGATAGTAGTAGCAGTGATATCTCAGAAGAAGATGAAGAAGTAGCCAACTTCGTCAGAAGGATGAAAAAGGGAACCAACAAATACAGAGGTAAGTTTCCATTGATTTGTTTTAATTGTGATGGTATTGGTCATTTTTATAATAAATGTCCCGATAAGAAAAATAAAAGAAATCAAGAAGATGACTCTAAGAGTAAACAAATATAGAAAGGTAAAAGAACCAATTATTTTTTCAAGAAAAGCCTTTGCACCAAAGAAGATAGTTCCTCATCAGACGAAGATGAAGTCAACAATAGTGATACATAAAGTGTCATATTCATGGCGGTATAATATTTCGATGAAGAAGGCTTCGAAGAAGAATATGAAGAGGAATAAGTTGACTAGAGGGAAGAATTGTTTACTACCATAGAAGTTATAAAAATGGAAAAGAATAAAAAAAAGTCACTTCAGGAAGAACTAAAAGGAAAATAAGGAGTTCATAATTCCAACTCCGAAGAACTAGAGAATATGATCACTAAATTAAAAATCTGATTAGAGGAAGACAACAGAATTGATGAAGCACTAAGAGAAAAAATATAAGAAAGAGACAAGATCATTGGAAATTTGGAAGCAAAGATTGTCACATTGAGAAAATACCTTTGAAATAAAAACATGTAGAAGAACTCTAATTTTTTGAAATATATTATTAGCATTCAAAGGCCACATCATGACAAGTTTGGACTAGGATACAACCAGACAAAAAAGGCATCAAGCTCCAAAACAACAGATCAAGAAACAAAACCAAGAAGCTACGTAGACACAGTCAGAGGATCTCCTGAGAAGAAAGAAGACAAGAAGTTTCACAAGGAATATCATAGAGACACTCCACCACCCATAAGATTCATATTTCATAATCAACAGTAGTAGAAAACAAGAAGGCCTCAAGAAGAAGAAGGGTTCATAAGAGTAACTCGTTTTAGAAGATCTACAACTACGAGGTATCAAACTATCTTCCTTGGATGATGTTATTCATGTAACAATTTTGTACATAAGGATATAAATTGAAGAGCAAATGATAGGAATAGGAAAAACCATAAAATTTGTGCATGATATGGTTATTTAAGAAGACCTAGTGAAACAAAGAGCATAAACAACAATGGGTTTGAATCCTTGAGTATTGAAATTGAATGCTACAAGTGCAACAAATTTGGACACAAGGCCAAAGATTATAGAATGAAAGTTCCTCCAAGAGAATCACAACATAACAACAACAATTATAGACAAGAACCTCAAAGAATATGGATAAGGAAACATAATCAGTACAACAATGAAGAATGCACACTCTCTCTACAAGCTGAACACAAGAAACATGGTTGGTATGTTGACAGTGGTTGTTCAAAGCACAGGACAGGTGATAAGGAAAGGTTTCTAACCTTGAGAAAGGAAATATATGGGTCAGTCTCTTTTGGAAATGACAACTCATCCATAATAATTGGAAGATCCACAATCAAGATTGGAAACAAGGATACCAAGGCATAAATTGTTCTACTAGTGGAAGATATGAAACACACTCTTCTGAGTGTAAGTCAAATGTTTGACCAAGGTCAAAAAATTGTGGTTGATTCATAGAAATGTGAGATAAGAAAAGAATATTCAGGTAGAGTGGTGGTGAAAACTGTGATAACTCCAAGGAAAATATATGTACTAAGTGAAATTAGAAAGGAAAAGTGTTGTTTAGGAAAGGAAGATGAAGTTTGGCTATGGAACAAAAGAATGGGTCACATAAATTTTGATAATCTTGTCAAGGTTTTCAAAAAGGAAGCAGTCAAAGAAATGCCCTAGATCATGAAGCCAACCAACACTTTATGCAAGCATTGTCAACAAGGAAAGAAAACCAAGACCAATTTCAAGTCAAAGGAATACTCCACAACAAAACCGCTGGAAATTCTGCACACTGATCTAGTTGGACCAACTAGAACAAAGGGGTTGAAAGGTGAACAATATTTTATGCTATTCTTGATGATTATAAAAGAATGACCATATTTTGGTTTCTCAGGAAGAATTAAGAGGCATTTAATAACTTCAAGATATACAAGGAGATGGTTGAAAATGAAATAGATTTGAAAATTAAATGCCTGAGATCGGACAATGGAGGAGAGTTTACTTAAAAGGATTTTATAGACTTTTGTAGTAAGCATGGGATAAAAAGAGAATTCACCATTGCTAGGAAACCAAAAAAAAATGGAGCCATTGAAAGGAATAACAAGACAGTAAAAGAAATGGCTCGAAATGTGTTAGTGGATTCCAAGTTAATAGACGTGTTTTTGTTGGATTACTGAGAGGGGGGGGGATGAATCAATAATATAAATTTTTAATCCTTTTAGCCACAGTATGAAACTGTTATTTATATTTATGATCAATATAAAATTATCATCAAATAAGTGTAGAGTAAATAAACCATGAACAAATGAACAATCATACACATACACAATAGACTAGTATTTTTTACGTGGAAACCCAATGCAGAATAAAATCATAGAATGATTTTTCTTATCTGTCTTGAAGAATTACATTCATTGGAAGAAAAAAATTCCTTTTCTCTCTAGCTACAATTGAAAGGAGGCTCTGACCCCCTATTTTCAGGTTACAAGTTGAGGGAATCTCCAACTCCCCAATTCTCTAGCTACAACTAGAAGGAGGATACAACCCCCTATGTTCTCCGGCTACAACTGGAAGGTGGCTACAACCACCTATCCTTTCCCCGTCCAACAGTCCTGAAATATAAGTGCCAAATGTAGAAACTGAATATGTCACTGTCACAACCTGTTCTGTCAAATTTGTCACTGAGAAACCTATCACTATATACTCATCAACCAATACAATCTGACCACGTATACCTCAAACACTATACCATAAGTTTATACCTCAAACCATGTGATAGAACATTACTGTTATACAACCTCTTTCTGTACCATTAACTTCAACAACATACCTTAACCAAAATCCCTCAAACATGAACCAATACTAAAGTTCAGTAGATCTTCCTCAAATCAACTCTACAACAAGCCCTAAACTTACAATAGGGCATCCAACATATTTACAAGGAAAACCCTCAGTCAGATTCATAAATTAAACACTACACATATGAAAACCATACCTTTTTTCTTCTTGTAGCGTTCTGCTTCCGCGATTTTTCTGCCACACTTTTTCTGCGACAATTTTTTTGCCATGATTTTTCTACCACACTTTTTCTGCCACACTTTTCCTGCACAATTTTTTTGCTGCACTTTTTCTTCCTCCGCACTTTTTCTGCCGTGGTTTTTCTATCGCACTTTTCTTGCCATGATTTTTCTACCACACTTTTTCTACCGCACTTTTCCTTCCACACTTTTCCTGCCGCAATTTTTCTGTTTCACTTTTCCTGCCGCACTTTTCCTACTGCAATTTTCCTGCTGCACTTTTTCTATCACAGTTTTCTTGCCGCAATTTTTATACCACACTTTTTCTACCTCACTTTTCTCTATCAATAATACATGCCCAAATAACCTTTAAAAAAATAGATATTCAATGATATTCAATAGGTGCTAATGAGAGAGCCTTTCTCTCTTATTTATACTTCCATGTAGCTTCATCAAGGGGTTACCTTCTAACCAACTTAACCCACTTTCCTTCTTTTAGGGATAACCCACTTCTAACCACTTGTCCACTTCTAACTCACTTTTCTACAAATAGTAAATTCTCCACTTCTAGTTGCAACTAAATTATTTTTAATTATTTTCTTATTGCAACAACTTAACCCATGACTAACTCCTAGTTTTGCCCACTTGACTAGTCAACTTCTTTTAGGATCTTCTAGAATTAATTTGACTTCTTTGACCTTTTAGATAACTCATGAGGGTTCTCCACTTCACCAAGCCATAACTCTCTAACCGTGAGGACTTATGTGACATTCCACATATCACCAAAAATGGAATGACATGTACTATCCATCTAGAATAGTCTTACCTACAAATATATTAAACTTCATACCATTATACATCAATCAAATAAAAATCCCTTAATCATATTGTTGGGGCTATCAGAATTTTCTACCGGGCTTTCTTCAAGGGTTGACATCAATGACAACCAACCCAATTAATCAACATTTTTGGGTACATGAAGTGCATACAATAATTCACATTCAAAACAAAGGAATGCTCAGAAACAACAATGATAAAAATCCTTATGAGCTATGTAAAGGAAGACCAACGAATGTGAATCATTTCATAGTTTTTGGAAGCAAATGCTACATCAAAAGAGAAGATTGTAGAATGGGAAAGTTTGATTCTCATGTGGACAAAGGCATACTTATTGGGTACTCAATCACAAGGAAACATACACATGCTTCAATATAAGGCTCAAGAAAATTGTTGAAAGAATCAATGTGACAATTGATGAGATGGTTGGACGAAGGATAAAAGAAGAAGGCAAGGACTCATTGGAATAGGTTCACAAAGAATAAGTAAAGGAAGAAGAAGTATCATAAGAGAAATATGAAGAAGAGTAGTTAGAAGAAGAGAAAGAACAAAAAGATATTCAAGTTCCTCTAAAGAGACCTAGAAGATGAATACAAAAGAATCATCCATCAGATCAGATTATCGGGAATAAAGATGTAGTATTTGAAACTAGAAGAATAATTCATTCACTAGAAAAATTGCACCTAACACTACTATATACAATTGAGCCAAGAAGTTTTGAAGAATCCAACAAGGATGAATTATGAATCAAAGCCATGGATGAAGAGTTAGATTAGATAGAAAATAATGAAACTTGGGAACTGGTTCCAAGTCCAAGTAACAATAATGTGATCAGTACAAAGTGGGTCTTCAAAAACAAATTAAATGAAGATGGACATGTTACATGGAACAAAGAAATATTGGTATGTAAAGGATACACTCAGGTTGAAGGTATAGAAGTTGAAGAGATGTTTTCCCTAGTTTCTAGAATGGAAGCAATATGATTGATCCTCGATTATGCATGCTCCAAGAATATTAAAGTGTATCAGATGGACGTGAAATAATCCTTCCTAAAAAAGGATCTAGAGGAAGAAGTCTACATTGAGCAACCAAAAGGATTTCAGTTGTCAGAGAATGAAAATTATGTTTGCAGGTTGAAGAATTACTTGTATGGTCTCAAACATGCCCCCAGAGCATGGTATTCTAGAATGGAGAGATACTTACAGTAGCAAGGGTTTAAGAAAGGGAATGCAGACAAAAATCTCTACATCAAGGTAAATCAAGATAGTATTTTGTTAATTGAAGTTTATGTTGATGATATTATCTTTGGAAGTGATGGTGACAGGATGAGCCAACAATTTGCAAAGGATATGCAGGATGAGTTCAAAATGTCATTACTTGGAGAATTATCTTTCTTTTTTTGTCTTCATATATGTTAATGCAACCAAGGCATTTTTATCTCTCAAACAAAGTATATCAAAGAAATGATAAAGAGGTTCAGAATGGAAGATTGCAAACCAGTTAATACTCCTATGCAAACCAGTTGTAAGTTAAGTAAAGAAGATGATTCAAAGGCTACAAATTGGAGGCAGTCCATGCCAATGATTGAAAAATTAATTTATGTGACAATATCTAGACCATATATAATGCAGGTAGTCAGATAGGTGGCAATATTTCAAGAAACACCAAAGGAATCACATGTTTTAGCAGTAAAGAGGATATTCATATATATCAAGGGTACATAAGAATTTGGATTATGGTATCCAAAAGGAAAGGATATATCACTTATTTCCTACACAGATGCAAATTGGAAAGGTTGCATTGATGATCAAAGAAGTACAAGTGGAACACCTTTCTACTAGGGTGATTGTTTGGTATATTGGCTAAGCAAGAAACATTCATCATTATCATTGTCTATAGTTGAAACAGAATATATAAAAGAAACAACATGTTGTACACATGTTCTATGGATGAAACAAACATTGAAAGATATACAGGTTGAGCATGATGAGCCTGTTCCTATATTTTGTGATAACACAAGTTCCATCAATATCTCAAAGAATATAGTGATGCACTCCAAGACGAAGCACATTCTGATCAAGTTTAATTTTATATGAGAATAGGCTGCAAACAAAAAAATTAGAGTTCAGTATGTTGGGACCAAAGAACAAATTGCATATATCTTTACAAAACTGCTTCCAAGGGATGCTTTTGAGTATCTTCGCTAGAAACTCGGAATAGTTTATGACCCACAATGACTTTTGAATTCTTTACTTATATGTCATATATTTACACGAGGAAGCACCATGAAGATAGATGAAAGTTCAGATAGGGGGAGAAACCCCAAGGAGAGTTCAGTCAAGGGGAGAATCCCTGAAATGAAGTTACCTTTTCCATTGATGTTAAAGGGGAAGAGATTCATCATATGCATGGAAAGAAAGCACAGAGGTATGATTCGAAGGGGAGCAATGGTCATAGGGGGAGCATGAGTGCCATGACTTCAGTATTGCATAAAAGTGTTTCCATCAATGCCAAAGGGGGAGATTATTGATTAATTAGGTTGGTTGTCATTGATTCCAACCCTTGAAGCAATTTTGGTAGCCCCATAAATGTAGATAAGGAACCTATGTTTATCTAAGGAATAATGTAATGAAGATTAGTGAAATTGCAGGAGAGACTATCATGGATGGATAGTACATGTCGTGCCATTTTCGGTGATATGTGGTACGTCACATAGTTCTTCATAGTTGAAGAGATATGTCTTAGTGATGTTGGAGAACCCTCATGAGTTATCTAGAATCCCCTAAAAGGTAAAAGAATTCAATTATTCTAGAATATCCTAGAAGAAGTTTACTAGTCAAAGTGGTTTTAACTAGGCGTTAATCACGAGTTAAATTGTTGTAATAAGAAAATAATTAAAAATAAATTAGTTGCAACAAGAAGTGGTGAGTTTACTATTTATGGATAAAGTGGTTTCAAGTGGGTAAAGTAGATGAAAGTGGGTTAGCCATAAAAGAAGTAAGTTGGGTACAAAAATTAGAACATAACCCTTAAACGAAACTACTTGGAGAGTATAAATAAGAGAGCAATGGTCTCTTATTAGCACCTATTGATCACATGGAATATCTATTATTGTGAAAGGTTTATTTCAGGTACTCATTGATACATCTAAAGTTACACAAGTTTGAGGAAGCGAAGGTAGAGTGATGACAAGGTTTCATGGCCATAGTGGAGAGAGAAAAGATCGTGAAAACCCTAGTTAGGGTCATCCCCGTGGGTCACCCAGTAGACGTCCCATGAGGCACCCCCATAGGTTGCGTAGAACCTATGAGGACACCTCACCTGCATCACATGAGGCACTACCATAATTGAGGGTTGAGGTATGGTTCAAGTTGTATAAGTTGAGCAAGGTTGAGCATAGAATACATGAAGTTCAACCATGATCAGGTACAAAAGATCTATCTACACGTTCAAAAGGTATGCTATATGCTTATGTGTAGTTGGATGTTGTTGTTTAAATGAGGTATGGTCATATGAGGTTGAGTAGATTCCCTTGGGAGATCATTGGTTGTATGGTACATACTTTATGAGAGAGATGTACAAAGATACAATGCTTGTATGTTTGGTATTTATCATTGGTACATCTTGTTGGGTTGGTTGTTGAGGCATAGATTGTATTTCTTGGTACATGGTTGAGGGCTTTTGGTTGAGATGTGTTGTTGAAGTTGTTGGCATAGTTTGAGGCTGCATAATAGTGAGGGTTTGTTTTCTGGTTGATGTGAGGGTTTATTATACACGATAATGATTGTTTTCATATGTATGGTACATGATTAGAGAGGCATAGTTGCACAACATTTGAGTTATATTCTTGTGAAATTGGGTATGAGATCTATATTATCATATATGATCTATTGAGTAGACTATTGGTATAGGTTGAGATACATGTTGGTACAAGTTATTGGTACAGGTTGACTATAGGTTATTGGTACAGGTTTCTTGACGCCTAAAAGCACAACATAAAATTACTTACTGCAAATGAGTTGCAATGCATTATCAATTATATATATTTTAAATAATACTAGATAGGTGGGACCCCTTTAAAAAAATAATGATATAAAGCGTTCCTCTCATTGTTCTCATGATTACCTTACGATATATTCTATAGTTTGAGAATAAGGGGAGATCCTAACTTGTTTCTATGTGCAACTAAGGGATGTTGGGTGTGTTAGCAGTTTGATTTTAAAACAAAGAAAATGTTTATTTTATTAAAGATACCAATTTACTCTTGCTACCCCTAGATTTTGATATATTTCTCCAACTATAAGCCACATGTAACTTATGGTATATTTATATATATGGGAAAAATGATTATTATGTTGGTTGTAATACTCCACTAGAAAGGAATGTGGGACATGTTGCTTCAGTGTTGAGTGTTAAAAGGGAATTTTATTACTATGGAATTCATATGAGAGACCGATTCGACTGATTTTGGAAATGGTATGTTATGTTTTATGGATATTGGATATATTATGGTTGATATTTTATGTCTATAACAAGTCTTGGAGGCTAAGTGAACTCCATAGTCATATGTGGTCGATGGCATTTAATGTTGAAAGAGGATAAGTGACATACATTTACTGCATATCGTTCTTACCCTACCTCGAATCCACCACCTTCACTATTCCATTCACGCTTGTTGTGGTTGCTCTGGCTAGTAGCACCTTCATTGTTCTTGGCCTCTGGTGAAAGAAATTGTTCTTTGTTAATTTTCTAGCGTTCTTCTAACATGTTTGGTCTTTTACCTCTTCATTCATGGATTGCTCTCTGCTCTAGATAAAATTATCGTGTTGGCTCTTAGAGTTTACATGAAGATTGTGTTTGTTTTCCAAAGTTTACAGTGGATTGTTTGTGGGCATTCTAGCCATGTAAGATATATTTGATTTGGGTTTCTTCTTGTTGGAATTTGAGTGTTTCGACTAAAATTATTATCCAACATTCTATTTTGATTGAAATATTTGGCCATATGGCGCCTGTAACAAAGGTAGTATTATTGTGGTATGACTATTGGAAAAATTCTTATGGTGAATGCGTTTAATTTTGATCTTTTTTTGTGGTTTAATTTTAATGGGTTTTTCGCTGTAAAAGAAAAGGAACAATCAGGTTCTATGAATGTTTTACCCTTACCTCATACCTAGACTATAGAAGATATACAATTTCATTATTGCCACGGTTTTTGATGAAATAATGGCCCGTGTATTTTGTCTGGTGGCCGACTTGGAAATTTTGTGGAAAATTTTGTGAAGGGGAAGGGTTGTTTTTGTTTTATCTTGTAGTCACTCTTCAAAATGTATGCCCATAGGTCCATTCCAGGACTTTATTCTCCATCCAATGAGGTTGGAAAGTAAATAAACATTAACCCAGATTCAACATCTTGTTGGTTGTTTTGACCAAACAGTGGGAAGATTTATTCGACACACTGAACCGTGGCTCTCTTATTGATTGCCCATGAGGAGATTCTGTTGAATTGAAGTTGATGTGGGTCTTATGCTCACCATGTTCGCATGGGGTTTCGACCTCAATTTGTCTTGGCAGCTGTTATTTGGTGTTGTAATGTAAATTATATGTGATATACAATCAAGGGGTTTTATGATTGTTTTCTTCTAAACCTCTCATGTCGACTTGAGGCTTTCTGATTATGGTTTTGAGAGAGTCAAATTTCTTTGATGAAAATCTCAAGCATAACACCAGTTTAAAGAATATCTATGGTTTTAAAAGGAGAAATGAAATTTGAATAGTTTAATAACCTTGTCATTTTCTTTGAGATTGATATTGGACAATTTAAATAAAATATTTCTATACCGTGGATATTGTATGTTGAAAGGATTGTTTCCATGTTATGTATTCTATGTGTTGAAGTTTAAAAGAGTGCTATGGAATAAATGGGATTTGGTGGAAGTTTTGGAAATAAATGTGTATGGTAAACAATGTATTCTCAAATAATTTTGTGGATATTTAAATGAGTGTTGTTGGATAATGGAAATGTTGATTTTAAAATCAATAAATGATTCTTGTAACAGAACAACAATCTCTATTATTCTTGTTCATCGTCTCATTTTTTGTTCATTACATGCCCACCACCTTCCCAATAACATTTGATCCATCCCCTATTTTTTATGTTGAATATAATTTTTAAAGTAAAAAGATTAAAGAGGATTGAATAATGATTCTCGGTTGGAAATTGTGACATGGAGATATTGTTTTTGGAAGAAAAGGGATTTGCGTTGCTTGAACAATATTCATTGTTGATTCTTGTACATGCTACCATTTTTCATTCATTATAAACCCCCTCATATTTCCTATGACCCTATCATTCCATCAAATGCAATTAATTATTAAATTGGATTTGGTGAAGTTGTGTCAATGGATGGATTGCATATGCTTTTGTTGTGAATTATAGAGCCAACATCTTGATTTTATTTAGGTATAGTATTAGTGAATGGATTGATAAAAAAATTCATATTTTGATTCGAATATTGTTTTAGGATGAGTTTCTTTAGCAGGGGCAACAATGGCAGAGGTGTAAACAAAGGTAGATGAAATAATTGGCAAAGATCCCATAGAAGGCCACGATTCTCAATACATTTTGATGTTGATCCACAAGAACTAAATCAACTTTTCCAAGATGGGTTTTTTAATATAGTTGGCCAAGGAATTTTGTAACCTAGGCCTGAGAGGAATCCTTTCCATACACACCAAAATTTCTCTAGTATTCGTTTTCCCCCTCTTGTTTCTATGTAGTGAGAACCACCTTCCAATGATGGTTGGCAAGAGATCCTCCACCAACCTGATGCACATCATAATGGGTGGCCTACAATATCGTTTCCATTTCCTTCTTCTCCATAACCATTTAATCCAAATGCACAAGTTGATCACATTGGTTCACCATCCTAGTCTTCACATGCAAGAAAAAGGATTAAAACCACTATGCCTGAACCAAAGATTGACAAAGGGAAAGAGGTGGCCAATTCCACTAACTCTTCTAAAAATTCATCTGAATCGGTGTCCTCCCATCTCCACCTCAAGGATAATTTATCCCATGTCATCATCAAAATCCATCCTCAAGGTTCCAATCAGACTAAAGCTACTACAGAAGGAAAAACAACAGAAAGATAAAAAGAGAATAGTAGTGAAAAGAGGTAAACTACCTTTCATAGCCAATATGGTTCTTAATTTTGTTAATGCTGTTTTCTTTTGAGGTCCGTCGTTTTATTTGACATGACATCATTTTGGACAACAAATACATATTTATACATAATTTTGGATAACATGGATACAATGCTATTTTTGGATATAGTCATGTTTTATTTTTTTTAAATATTTGACTATTAATATGAGGATGGGAGTTACAAGGAAAATGTTTGAATTAAATCTTTGGGGTATTATACTTCATGTTTTGATGATTATTAAGGAATTGAAAATGGGAGTGACAAGGAGTCCCACCTATTTAGTTATTATTTAAATATACCATTATCTATATATATTATTATTTATTTGTCCCAACTAATTAGTTAAGCTAATTAAGCTTAACAAAAGAAAGGTAGTTGAACTACCATAACTTACCGAGAAAAGAATAAAATTTGAATCATTTAAAGAGACAAAGAAGATGAGAACAAAAGGAGAACTTTTGATATAAGGTCTGCTCTATACTTGTGAGATGTTTTCTTTTCTTCATTCATTCTAAGTCTACTAGAAAGCTAAACCATCTTGATGGCAGTAGGGTCTTATTGAAGGTAGAAGGATTCAAAACAAAATCATATATTTCAACAACTTGTTTCTAAAGTTGTATGATTTATCTTTGGCAGTCTATGTGTTCTTGTTTGTTTATGGATTATATTTCATGACTAATAAAGAATATTTTGCAGAGTTAAGTCACAACATTTTTATGGCATGTTGATCCAGATCTTTAGCTTCAGTTTTCTTTTGTTGTCAGATATTTTTATATGGTTCCCATAAGAGACTTCTAAATTTGACTTTGGTCCCACCCTCATAGGGGTTTGTAAAGAGATTTCTTCTTTTCTATCTCAGAATGAAGTTAATATAAAAATCATATTTATGATTTCAGTATCACATATGTATCTTAATGATATTGTTCAGTTTTTACTTTTATTCTTGTTTCTTATCCATGTACACACTTATGTATATCTATTCTTATTTTCTTTTTCGTAGTTACATATAACATATAAAATCATCCTTAGTCCCTAGTACATATTACCTGTGGATTATGATGCAGGAGCATCGCTCCACCTCATTAGATCCAGCAAAGGAGCACATCAATGCACAAGGAGGAACGGGTTCCAAGGAAATAGAAGCACCAACCCTCTCATTTTGAATCCAATTAAAAAAAAATTAAATGCAATTAAATGTATTGAATGTTTAAAGGCACAAGGAAATCCGAGCCACTGTCTTTGTACAGGATATTTATTGTAATAGATGGGGTCCCCTTTAATGGATGATAGTAGGAGGGATCTAGATCCGATTTGGACTAGATTCCCCTTGAATGTAATTCAATGCAATTCAATGTGAGTAGGTGGATGGAGGGAAGGATCGAGGAGCCCCTCTTTTGGTAAAAGATATTTGTTTTCAAAATTTAGTTAGTCAATTGTAGATGAGAGAGTAGAGAGAGCTCAAGAGAGGAGAGAAAGTATTGAAGACTCTGTAGTAGTCCAACCTTTGTAAATTTTATAAAAAATTATTCGGATATAATACAAAAGCACTTTTTCCTACATATGAGGTGTCTGTGTTTTTATGTGTGTTGAATGGTTATCCTATGGATGTTTTTCTGTTTTTATTCATGTATTTTGTAGATGTATGCAAATAGGCTCCAATTGCAGGAATTAGATAGATTTCCATATTTGTAGATTTATGAGTAGTTCTGGGTTCTTAGGCTTGTGAAAGGACTGCACACCAGAGTATTGAAACTCTATGAAGTTAGTGCAAGGAATGCACTTGGAATTTGTGTCAAGTTCAGAGAGAGAGTGTGTCAGGTGAGCGCACCAGAACCATTATGAAGCTTAGAAGTAGTGCCAGGGAAGGCCTATCAGATTTGTTGAACACTTTGTAGGAGACATACCAACGTTATTGAATACTCTGAGGGATTTTCAAGGAGTACCTTGAGCAAGTGCAAGGAGCACGTGAGAAATCTATTTTTAGTTCTGTGAAAAGGTTTCCAAGAGGGAACACTATAAGATAAAGCTCAAGGGGAGCACTGTAATTTCACATAGAGCACAAGGAGTGCGTAAGTGAATTTTAGAGTTCAAGCTTCAGGAGGTGAAGCTATGCAAGGAGTGCACAAAACCAACCCACTACTACAGTGTTGATCAAGCTCAAGAGAGTGAGTGTCAGTTCCAGGAGGGCACAAGAATCTTCTAAGGAGAAAAGGGATGAGTCCCTTAGGAGTCTGAGCAATCTCAGGTTCGGAGGAGAAGTAGTGCAAGTGTGCATATTAGACCTGTGCAATGTGTGCACCAGGCAAACACTTAGCCAAGGGTAAAGAACATATCAAGGAAGATGAGAAACAAGGAGTGCGTAGGTGACTTTCAAAGGTCCCAAGTTGAGAAGAGATAGCGTAGGTGTGTGCAAGGAGGACTCATTTCAAGTCCCAAGCTTAGGAGGAAGAGCATTTTCACCGCCATAAGGGAAGAAGGATTTTTTAAGGGAAAAAAAGGGTTGAGACCCTTAGATATCTGAGTGAGTTCCAAGCTCAGGAGAGATAGTACAGTTGTGCATAGAGTCCCTTCCAAGTGGGAAGAAGGACAAAAACAGTCCAAGTCTCAGACTATGGGAGAAGCGCAAGTGTGCACCAAGGATGAAGTCCCTTGAAGTTAACCAAAGCCCAGGAGGGAGATCATTTTCCCAAGAACACAAGAATAGGCCAAGTTGACATCCTTGCAGGGGAGAAACGTTCAAAGGGACTATCCCCTTTGAATTCTAAAGAACATCAAGCTCATAAGGTGTAGCGTGGGCGAAAGCCAAGCATTTAGCTCACAGAGAGAAGATCAAAGGATAAGCCTTTGAAAGAGTTTGAGAAATCCTTCATTATAAGGAACGTGTAGCAGTCGTAGAGAGAGAAGCTACAGTAGTCATCGATCTTGGTGAGAGAGAAGATCTAGACTGTTAGATCAGAGTCCAACAGAAGGAGGAGTGTGCACAGAAGAAGGACATATCCCATTCATTAGATCTAGGTGCATGGATCAACAACCTCCCCATCTAAGTAAGTAGAATGCGCTTTAAGATCAAAAGTACTTCGGACTTTGTAAAGTTCGAGCATTTTTATTTTGTCTAAGAAGTCGAGTTTCCCAAAGTCCTAGGGACCCAAAGTGAATCTGGGTCGTCCATTCCCAAAGGACATGCAACAACAGATCATGGAAGTCTAGGAGGTAAGCACTCAAGAAGGAGAGTAGGAGTGGAGCTTGGGATCGAAAGACGTTTGAAGGGCTGGAAGCTAGAATCCCATCCTGGTCGTTGATCTAAGTGAACACATGGCAAGTAGTCAAAGCCTTTGCAAATTTGACGTTCGAGAGGACAAGTTGTTGGAGGAGCAAAGGCTCTTGAAGGCTAGATCCCTGGAGCTCATCGTGGTCGTATATTTCCTAGAGAAGGAGAACCGTTGATTTGAATGGGTGAAGATTTTGGAAGTTTGTGAGTCGGGAAGGAAGCAGGAGTGAAGTTTCGTAAGGCCCAGGAGCCCTGAAAAGCGAAGTCCATCAGGCCTGCCCATTTGAAAGGACATGCGTCAACCGATCGGAAGGTTCATGGGATAGAGAATTCAGTGGAATTGAGGAGGTGGTAAGTGCAGAGGTCCCCAAAGACCCAAAGGATGGAGCGAGCCTCAACCATTGATCAGTGATGGAACATGTGGAGGGAGGATCTCTAGTCTGATAGTTCGATGTTCAATGGGTTTCAAAGTGTTGTAATGAGCCGAAGCCCTGAAGCCCGAAACACATATGGGCCATCTATCTTCCAGAGCCCAAGAACCGTTGGTTTATCATGATATTAGTTCGCATGTCCTCTACTCTGGAAGATCTATAGGAAGGTGTTCCAGGTAATCCTGAAGCCCGAAGAAGTGGATTTAAAAACCATCGTCAATCTGATAGTGAAATGAGAGCCGTCAGATCTGCCTCAGAGTTTGACTCTCCGGGAGATGTGTGTGTTGGAGCAGGAAAATGTGCCAAAGTCCGGGTCTCTGAAGTGATCACCACCATTGAGTGGTGCAAGCACTGTGACTCGTTGATCCTTGCCAACGTTCGGGGGTTCACAAGTCCATGACTTTGGAGAATTGGCGGTTTAGTGGAGGTAGAACACCCAGAGCCCAAAGCTCTGGAGTGCCTAAAACATAGTGTTGTGGTTGTCGTTCGGTCACAACATGTAGTCATATGATAATTCCGCTGGAACTAGGGGGGCTAGGGACGAAAATTCAATTTTATAAAGCATACAAAATGGGTTTAAGACAACGGTTTGTCCCACGGCCCCTTGTAGGATCTCACAAGTTCTTAGAGGCCCCAAAACTTGGATTTTTCATTTGGGGAGGAGGTGAAGGGGATAGGGCTCAAATTTGTTTTATTTGATTTTAAAGTAAAGGGGGGCTTAAGGAAAGCGCCTGCAGGTTCAGTGTTTGGACCTGCACGAAAAAACTGATGACATGTGAACATTAACAGGGGGTTCAGCAAGAGCCTGAAGAGATGATCCAACTCTCGATTAGAATGATCCTGTACTGGGTGGTCGAGTGGACCCCAGGTGAGGGAGGGGATCTACATAAAGTGGTATCAAAGCCTGTTTTTGTCTTTAGATAGTAGGAAGGAGAGGAGAAGACAGGGTGTGATGCTCTGTAAATATTGTTGCAAGGTGTGCAACAGAAAGGAGACAACTAGGAGGGATGTAGGAGAAAGCCAGTGTGTTAGATTTTTATCTTGGGAGGTACTCTGCATGTTTTGTCTTGTATGCTGATGTAACCTTATGTTGACACTATGTTGGCCCCCAACCAAGTTTTGAGGAAACACTGGTAAGGTTTGACCATCTTTTTGGACTTCGACGCAGTGATCGAGGAGGGAGCACCCAGGCAAAGCTGAGATCAGAGATATCACTTGTTTTGTGGGATTTGTGGACCCATCATGGGGTTCTTAGGGTTTTGTAATGGGTTACAGGATGTCGGCCCATGGGTTTACCCATGATTAGGCCTTTTTGAAAATGTAAAAGTATAAATAAGTAAGAATGTAAAGTAGAAGGAGCAGGTCGATAGCTTGCAAGCATGGATGATTTTAAGGATGGAAATTTATTTTAAAATGTAGAAACCTTGGCGAATATTACTAATCCTTCATATGCCAACTATAAATGTTTGGCGATATTTTTGTAAAAATATTCAAATTTCTAAGGATTTTATTTAGTTTGTATAAAAATTTGGTGATTTTTAAGTTAAAATAATTTTATTCTATAGAATTTGGGTGAATCATTTTTAGAATAGCGAATACTTTTTTGGGAAAAAACATGGAAAATTAGCCCATGAGAAAAATTTAGCCCCTAAAATCATCTCTTCTTTCAAGGCTAAGTGCAAGTAGTTTTGGGTTTCTTAGTGCAATAGACTATGTATGTAAGGCTCTGTGGTTGATAGAGGAGTTGCCTCTGTGCCTTGACCTGATTGTGGGAAGGTGGATTTGGTGCTTGGTGTGCAGATCAGCTGTCTGGTGCGAAGCTTGACTTTGTGGCTTAGTGCACAAGAGAAGACGAATGTAAGAGATTGAATCCTAATAAAGAAGAAGAAGTAGTTGGTGGATAGATCCCCACACTGGGGTGAACCATGTATATCATGTGTTGATGGTTTTCTTTGTGCTATGATGTTATTTTGTGAATCTGCTTAGTGCATTGATTTTTATGTATGATAGATAGATATATGAATTCTTAGTGCTTTGTTAATGTTGAATATGTTAGATATAATTTATGATGTTAAGTGCTATGTGTATTTTGACATTGTTATTGCACCGATCTATCTTTAGGGTTTGTTCTGCGATGTGAATAAAGTTGATAAACTAATGCTTGTTATTCTTAAGTACTCTGCGAAGTAGTCATAATCACAGATCTGTGTCCCTGCTTAGTTATAGACATTTGATTCCTATAACCCCCCTACCTCTACCTCATGTGAGACTTCGCCTGCTTCATAGGTGTTGCTGAAAGGGACAATACTTAGGGTTTTGTTGGTGCATTGTTGAAGCGTTGAACCCTGGGTCAGCCCCTGTGCCAACAAATGGTTTTGTTGTCGGGACCTAAAACTGTGATTGCTGGTAACTGAAGTAAAGAAAAGAGAAGCTTTGTGCATAGATATGTTGTTTTAGTGCGCAGTATTCTACTTGATTTGCAAATCTATGTGCTAAGAAAGAAACCCAATATGAAGAAAAGAGGTAATATCTTGAAAGAGGTAAAGATTTGTGTTTTGATAAGAGTAAGATAAGTGGAAATTTTTGTTTCAAAAGCATGAACCTAGGTATGTTTGATAGATTCTATCCTAGTTTGAAAGCTAGGGTACAGTTAGAAGAAAGAGTTGATCTAAATAAATTTGATAGAAATAGAGAAAGATATGTTATTCCTATGCATAGAAAGAATATTTGGACTAATAAGTGGATGCAGGAACCTAGAAAGAATTTTTGCAGATTGCAGGTCTAGCACCATGATCCTAGTGCGCAGTACATGAGAAGATGAGGAACTTACGAGAGAAAGAGAGGATTGACACTATGTTATAACTGTAGAAGACCGGAGCATATTGCTAAGGGATTACCTAGTGCAGGTCCTATTTGTCTTTGTTGTAAAATTGTTGGTCATGAAGTTGAGGATTTCCCTAGGATGATGCCAAAGTAGAAAAAAATGAACATGAGACAAGAGAACTATGCATGAAGTCAAGAGAATAAGAGAATGTTAGAGAATCATCAAGAGAATGAGTCAGATAAATTTCAGACTACATTAGAACAATTGAAAGAAATGATGAATGATCACAAGGATGTCGGTTTACCAAAGATATTGAAGGAAAAACAACGGATAAGTGAAAGAATAGGAGACTTCGACATAGACTGTGTATTGGATGAGGAAACACCAGTAAATATTATGACAGAAGGAACTTGGGAAATTTTGGGAAAGGCCTATTGTGGTACCTTCACTGGGAAGAATAGGCTTGTTTAAAGGAAAGATGATAACCCTATGTGGAAGAGTTACTAATGTACCTATTATCATCCATGGAACATCGACTAAAGAGGAATTTGAAGTCATTAAGTTTGTTGAGAACATCACCCCTTTCCCACTTTTGTTAGGAAATACTTGGATCAAGAAGGATGAGATCATAAGGAAAGCAAAGGAAGAAGATACAGAAAAGAAAAAGCAAGAACTAAGGGATTTCATAGCTAGGAAAATAGATCGACTGACAGAAGAATGAGAAGTTAAATCAAAGAAATAGAAGGTAAGAGCATTAGCTGTCGAGGTTGAAAGAATGCAAGAAGGTTTGAAGAACCTATCCATGCAAGAGAGAAGAATACCCACCATGGAGTTAATAAGAAAAGAGGTATTCCCTTTGAACCTTTCGAGAGCACATCAACAACATGAAGCTACTATGCTAGGAGAAGATAAGAATAAGAATGGAAAGAGAAATTCAGAAACAATTAGAGAGACTTATATCATAGGAAAGAAGGCAAGGAATATCAGTAAGAAGAAATCCAAGTTAGAAAAACTACAGGAAATTACAGAAACTTCACAGGAGGCAGCTTTGCAGAATTTGTACCTCGTCGAAACAACAAAACTACACAGAATGGGACTTCACCCTGGTGAAGCTATATGATCATTGGAGGTGCCCCGAATGTTAGAACGACGCTACAGAATGGATACAAAACACATTTATGGGAGAATAGATCGCATTTGGAACATTGAGACCACGCCATAACGAACAAATTCGCATTGATGGAAGTAGTCCTTCCCATTGGAAGAATCTGTTATGATGCTCGCTTATTTAACCATCTGACGCTGCGTCGGGACCAATTTTTTCCTCCCATGATTATATGAGAATTGATTGTGTGTCGAATTGTGATTTCATAACCTAGACCTCACCATCTGTTGTTTACTCGATCTGTCTGTTCACCTACCTCGACCTGTCTGTTTAAAAGAGAGAATTTTGGGCGAACAAGCTGAGTTAGAGAAATTCGTCGAAGAGGTTCTTAAGAAGTTTATGGATGACAGAGCTATGTCTGAAGGTGTTCAGGCATCGTCAACTAGGGACTCTAGGATTCCCCTTTTCCTGGATGACGTTCATGTCGTACTAAGCATGTGAATGAGAAGCGAAGTAAGCATCGCGACGATATGGCTAATGTGAAGCAGATCTTATCGATCTTACCTGATTATATCTCGCCTTTGGCTGGAACAGTCAACCCTGACAACATCCTATGAGACTTCAACTACATTTTGATCACTTGTAGTTGGAAGCTAGTAGGGATAGATCCCTTCTCTGAAGAACGACGACTTTAACCTTGGAGATAGAAATAACTATGCCATGCTCACACCTCATAGATACCTGATGAAGACAACTGGGAAGAAGCCTCACATAGTCTCCCATCCTTGGATTAAGGAGATGACGCAGACCAAGATACTGAATGTCATGAAGATTCCTCATTTTGGCCAACATCAGAAGGTTAATTCTTGTGTCAAACTCCTCTTGTCATGCTATCATGGTGGATACCTGTGGCTCGACAGGAGAATTACTATGGATCTGAAGCTGATGCACTTGATAACAGGATTGAGCATGTAGGGACCCGACCCTCAGCAGTTCTACCCAGGGAAGACCTAAGATCTCTCCCTAGCATAGAACATAAAGGAGGCATATGACAAAGTTGAGAAGGAAAAGAGATGCTACAAGGTATCCTCTATCTAGGATGGCGTAGTGCGCCTCACATGCCAACTCATAGTTGGAAAGCTTGTAAGAAAGAATCACCCCATGCAGGTCACCGGGTTTGTAGTGGATCTCGCAAGAAAATGTGTGGATGGAATACAGATGAATTGGGTGAGTTACCTCATCAACGATCTTGAGAAAGATTGTCACGAAGTGCACGATCAGGGATATGAGTTCCACTTCAGTTGGCTACTTGTGCTAATTTCATTTGTTTCTTGGAAAATGTCGGAAGGAGGCACCTTCCTGGAGCTTGAACCTTCGGAGCCATTAGTCGCGAGGTTCTCAACCTTATGGTATACGAATGATATGTAGAAGCAATGGAAGTTAAATGTAGTGTTCCATGCCTACTATCAGCAACTGAAGGTTTCCATTGAATCATTCCCTCACATGACACCACACACCTTGCACCAGTATAGACCACTATCTAAGTTCTACGCAAAACCGCATTTTATTTATATCACTACGCACAGAGACGAGAGCAAGGAAGAGTTACAGTCCTACTACAAGATGATAGACGAAGACATGGAGCAGATAATGAAGAAGTGGCCAGAAGAGTTCCTTGTACTGGTTGATAATGCAGAACTCTCCGACCCTGACATCATAGGAAGCCTCTTGGTCACCCAGTTCGAGCATGCAGGACAGACAAGTGCGAATAAGAAGAAGAAAAAGGAGGAAGTCCAGGATGTATAGACTGATGAGGAATATAGTGCCTTGGAAGAAAATGGATCTGTCTCACCCGTAGGAGGAGGAGACGAAGTAAATAAAGAAGGAGGAGGGGATGATGGAGAAAAACAAGGAGAAGGTGAAGCTACACTGTCGAAGGATCCCCCTACCGAAACAAAAAAACAAAAGAAGAGGAAGGTTTCTCCGCAGAAACCCTCAACAAGAAAGAAGACCCGCGCCAGTAAGCCCTAGCTAGAGGCTACGCTCATTGAGGATGATATCAGTCTAGTCCTCAGAGAGATGGAGGATGTGTCTGAGGATCTCTTGCAGAGATATGGAGCGAAGCAGAACGAACTATACAATAGGATAGAAAAGGAATTGAGTGAAGTACAAGAAGTTATTCGCTCAGTCTGTGCAGTCCCTACTACGCCTTCCTCATCAGAAACTGCAGAGCTGGGGGATGAGCCAGCCCAACTTTGAAGACATGCAGATGCATTATAGGCTCGACTTCAGCGAGTCCAAGAAGATAAGGAGAAGGCTACAAAATCATTGAAAAAAGAAAAATAAGAGATCATGGAGCAATTACGAGTTGTGCGGTACTGTGTAACTGCTTATGAAAATGGGAAAGATGAGTTTTGGGTGATGCTCGAAGAATACAAAGAAAAGATACAGAGGGAAAAAGATCAGCTACTCACAGAAAAGACTGCAGTCAAAGAAGTGGTGAGAAGAGAACTTCGATCTATGCCAGGATTGGCACAGGAGGAACATGTGTAAATATGTTGAACCTGCACATAATAGATCTAGCTAGAAAATACCACACACATTTGCAGATAGAAATTGAGAAAGAAGAAGCAAGAGAGAAAGAATGGAAGAATTCTCATTAACCGTATTCCACACTCAAAGAGTGAATAGTCAAACTGAAGTGTCAACTGAAAGAGAATATTCTCCCCTAAAATACACAAGACTAGATAATGACTAATAAACAAGGAAAAACCTTAGGAAAAATAAATCCTAGGTGTGTGTGAAGTAACTACAACACCCCCCCTAAACATCACTATGGTGAAAATAAAGAATGGTCCCGACAACAAGGCCATGTTAGGTACCCAAATACAAAAGATACACTGAACTAAATGAGGAAAGAGGGAAAACCTCATGGGAAAACCCCCTGCTCAAATTACAATGCATAAAAAAAATGAGAAGGAACAAAAAACAATTGCTAAGCAACCCTATCCTTCACTCCAAGAAGACCTTGCAACTGTGCAAGTTTGTGCTCGTTGAATATTGTGTTGAAGATGTAGATGTATGCATGGATCTAATGAAGTAGATGCACCATTTAGATGTCCACACATATCCACTTTCTCTTCTTGTAATGAAAAATATCCAAATAAATTTTGGATGAAATTTTGAAAACCGTGCGGTCATTTTTGGAAAAATGCTGAAATTTTATTGATTTTAAAAAGATCATAACTTCACTTTCCAGACTCCGTTTCAGACGATTTTTTTTTTGAAATTGGATATTTTCCCGAGAGGAATTTAAATATCCAATTTGTTTCTGCAAATTTGGCTCAGAAAATATCATAATTGAGTCTGATGTGCGCGACTCCCTTTTTGTCTCCTGAGATGCATGCATTGCGCATGTAAAAGTGTCTGCATGTGACCCCTGAGATGCATGCCATATATATTCCACATGAAATTCAGAAAAAAAAATATGAAATTGAGTAGACATCATATTCAGTTATTGGAATACAAATTTGTGCAAACACTTGTGTAGAAGTCTCTTCATAATAAAATGTTTGATCTTTTGATGGCTTCTCTTCTGGCTCTATCTGTTCAACCTCCTCCATGAAATCTTCACAATCTTCTTTATTCCGAATAGAAACTCCAATTTGGTCCATAATTCATTTGGAGTTGATTCTTGTGAGTCTTCATATACTTGATGGAGAATTTAAGGAGAAATAGACAAGAAGATAAATCCTATGGCCATATCTTGTCTATTGAGAAAGTCATTTTTCTCATTGGCAGAATCATGCTCTACTTCCATTGCCATGATTATTTGGTATAAGCCTCTAATTATAAGAAGAAGTAGAATCTTTGGCTTCCATTCCAAATAGTTATGAGGCATGAGAAGTATTATTGGTGAGTAAAACATATATTCCATCTTTTTTGCGTTCTTCAATCTTCAGTACCTGCAAAAATAATTTGGTGTAGATTTTTCTTAGCAACCCGTCGGCTCTGATACCATGTAAATGTGTTGAACCTAAAAAAAATAGATCTAGCTATAAAATACCACACAAATTTGTAGAGATAAATTGAGAAAGAAGAAGCAAGAGTGAAAGAATGGAATAATTCTCATTAACCATATTCCACACTCAAAGAGTTAATACTCTACAATAGATATAGGATACATGAGTAAATAATGCACCATAGTGTTTTTCTAGAGTGATCTGGACACACACACTAGCAGTTACGGGAGTGAAATTCCACCTAGTCTAGTCTCTCAGGCAGTTACGGGAGTGAACTGCCACCTAGTTGAGTTAACTAGTCAACTAGTCTTCAGTTAACTGACTAAACAGAGAGTAGTGGGGATTAGATCAAAGAATCAAGGGTAATGCTTCAATATGGTGATGATCCCAAGTCAAGTGCGCATTAGCATGGTGATGATCCCACTGTTTCATGGTGACAAAACTAATGCAACATCTAAATTCAACTGAAAGAGAATATTCTCCAGGTGAAATATTCTCCCATAAAATATAGGAGACCGAATAATGACTAATTATGACTAATAAACAAGGAAAAACCTTAGGAAAAAGAAATCCTAGGTGTGTGTGAAGTAACTCCAACAACATGAGGCAGTCGAGGTTCCAGTGATGAAGCTCGATGAGGCCATCCAATAGCTTCAAGCAAGGGTAACAAAGTTGGATATCCAAGCAGTACCAAGCACTCCGTAGGAAGTGCGTGATCAGAGGGAGGAAGCCGCTAAGAGAATACTGGAAAGGATCAAATCCCTCACCTCAGAATGCAAGAAAATGAGTGACGGAAGTGCACAGACTTATGAACACCTCATAGAAGATCTAGAGCTGACGAAACTGGAGGCACAACTACAGGAGGTGAAGCAGCATGCATTGTTAGTTCAGGGACAAATGAAGTCACTCACGACAGTCGCGAGAATGAAGAGATCACAAGAACAATGTGTGGCCCAACAATAGATTACTACCATCCAGGGTAGAGTAATGGAAGTCACACAGAGGCTGCAATTGGTGCAGGATGAAGCCTGCATGGTGTTTGAAGAGATCGAAGCACAAGGCTCGCAAATAGACCAAGTGGTTACGACAGTAGAACAATGCATGGAAGGGCCTATTACAGAGAAAATGATCGAGTAGTTCTTTGAAAAGGAAGCTCAAGGAAAGCAGAAAGTTGAGGTAGCTCGAGCTAAGCTCAAGGCATTCGAAGCAGTGTTGTCCAGATCTGAGTGACTCGAGATGATTCACAGGTGAGTGTTGGGGGCCTGTTGGCCCTCGAACAAGTTTTGAGGAAACATTGGTTAGATTTGACCATCTTTTTGGACTTCGACGTAGTAATCAAGGAAGGAGCACCCAAGCGGAGTTGAGATCACGGACCTCACTTGTTTTGTGGGCTTTGGGGACCCAACATGGGGTTCTTAGGGTTTTGTAATGGGTTATGGGATGTCAGCCCATGGGTTTACCCATGATTAGGCCTTTTTGTAAATGTAAAAGTATAAATAAGTAAGAATGTAAAGTAGGAGGAACAGGTCGATAGGTTGCAAGGATAAGTACAAGTAGTTTTGGGTTGCTTAATGCAATAGAAAATGTATGTAAGCCTCTGTGCTTGATAAAGGATTTGGCTCTGTGCCTTGACCTAATTTTGGGAAGGTGGATCTGGCGCTTGGTGCACAGATCATCTGTTTGGTGCGAAGCTTGGCTCTGTGGCTTAATTCACAGGAGTAGACGAATGTAAGAGATTGAAGCCTAATAAAGAAGAATAAGTAGTTGGTGGACGTAGCCCCACACTGGGGTGAGCCACGTATATCATGTGTTGATGTTTTTCTTTGTGCTATGATGTTTATGTTGCGAATATTCTTAGTGCATTGATTGTTATGTATGATAGATAGATCTATGAATGCTCAGTGCTTTGTTTATGTTGAATATGTTAGATATAACTTATGATGCTAAGTGCGTTGTGTATTTTGACATTGTTACTGCGCCGATATATCTTTAGGGTTTGTTCTGCGATGTGAATAAAGTTGATAAACTAATGATTGTTATTCTTAAGTACTTTGCGAAGAAATTGTAATCACAGATCTGTGTCCCATATTGGTTACAAATACTTGAGTCCTGTAACCCCCCCTACCTCTACCTCGGGTAAGACTTTGCCTTCTTCGCAAGTGTTGCCAAAAGGGCTGATAGTTAGGGTTTTGTTTGTGCGTTGTTGAAACATTGAACCCTGGGTCTGCCCCTGTGCCAACACACTATTAAGCATTTAAATTTATAATGGGTTTTTATAAAGTGGTTATTTTATTAAAGTGACTTTTTAATGAAGTGTACCTTCTAATATTAAAGTGACTTTATTTCATAAAGTGCACTTATGTAATAAAGTCAAATGTACTTTAATATTTTAAGTGATTTATTTTGGAGGGAATGAATCATGGCCCTTGATCTTGTAAAGACAAGATTAGATCTTGGCCTTTGATTTTGGGTTTGGGAAGGTGAAAATCCACTTGGGAGGGAAAAGGTCATCTTCATATTTTATAAAAGAATACATTGGGTAGTGTGAAAGACATGTGAATAAGAGTGTGAGAGAGATTTTTGAGGAGAGTTTAGAGAGGAAAGTGAGCAACAAGTTGACACGTTTCCCAAGAGAGCTAGGGTGAAAATCCCAAGGAGGCATTTTCTGTTTTGGAGTGTTGTTGTTTTTTTTATTTGCTGAGACATGCCATACTATATGAATCCGTACAGGTTGTACAACAACAAATTCGGGCACAAACATTGAGGCAAGGGATGGCATAGTTTTTGAGGCAGATTTGAGTGAATTTACAAAAGGAGGTCAATCGTACATAAGAAGGTACAACAACCTGTTGTGGGCACAAATTCTGAGGTGTTGTTTTCAACAAATCCATACAGTTGTATGGATTGTGGCATGGTTTTCAAGGAAGATTGTGGTGGGACAATTTTGAGCTATAAGTGGTTTTCTCTTGGATGGAAATTGTATTATAGCTACTGATAACTATTTCCTGAAACTAATAGAATATCTCTCTCTCTTTGGGTTTCCCCACATTGGGGTTTTCCCTAGCATTTGCCTAAATTTCTTAGTTATTCATGGTTGGATGAATTTTATTCACTGTGTTTATTCCACTGCATAATTACTTAGCAATGTGTATTTTTTCTTATGGCAATTTCTGAATGTGGGTTTTAGACATTTCAGAGTTCATGCAAGATAATTATCTCTAGGTTGCTAAGTGTATGAAAAAATATTAGCTTTCTTATTTTTTTCATCAATTTCTACATGGTATCAAATCTTGGGCTCTGAGTGACAGTGAGTAGTGAGATTTTTGGGCAAAGTTTGAAGGGGGGAATTTGTGATTGTTTTCCTTGAGCTGTGACATGGAATATAGCTGCATGAATTAGATTTGAGGATCCTTTGGATGGCATTTGCAACTATTTGTAGTGGAAGGTCCGGATGTCAGTTGTTCTCAAGGAGAACAAGATTTGTAACTATGTCAGTTATGTTTTTGTGGTTCCCAAAACATATACTGTTGCTTTGGATTTGCATGAGGTCAAGGAGGCAAAATCTCAAAGGATTATTTTGGATGGGGTGAAGGATCACCTTATCCCACACTTGGCTAAGAAGAAGGCAACCAAAGATATGTGGGATGCACTTAAGAACTTATTTAAGGTGAATAATGAAAACCGGAAGATGTCCTTGAAGGCTAAGCTGCATGATACCAAGATGAGTAAGGAGGAGAGTGTTTATTCTTATCTTACCCAAGTAGCTCAAGTGAAAGATGAGTTAGCTACAGTTGGAGAGGTCATATCAGATTCATAGTTGGTGAGGATAGCCATGAAAGGATTCACCAAGGAATGGGAAGTCTTTGTGAAGTGTGTGGTGGGTCGTGAGCATCTTTCAGATTGGAGAATAATGTGGGATGATTTCACTCAGAAGGAGATCCAGGAAGGATCTCAGAGAAGTGGACAAAAGACAGATGGAGCTGATGAGAATGTTTCTCTTGTTGTAAACAAAAAGAAGAAAGGAAGTTCTGGGATGGACCTTTCTTCTCATTGTCCTGAGAGGAAGAAGAAGAAGAAGGAATAGGAGGGGCCTCAGAAAACTACTACAACATCCATGGAGGAATTTGCTTCCAAGTATTACAGGGAATTTTCTCTGGTTACCTTAGTTTCCAGTGTTAGTAGCAGAGTATTTGGGGGTGATATCAGATGGATAATGGATAGTGGAGCCTCTTGACACATGACAGGAATTTGGTGAGTATTCCTAATTATCACAGAGATAGGTCCTGAGAGACAGGTGGTAAATGAAGGTGGTATGGTGCAAGTTGTACATGGAGTTGGAAAGGTTAGATCCTAACTCAAGTATGGAGGATTCTTGGAGCTTGATGGAGTTCTCTTTGTTCTAGGGTTGAGGGTTAACTTTCTCTCAGTATTAACCTTGGAGGATGTAGGATATTGTACATTATTCAAGAGGGAACATGTCTTTATCTACAAAGAGGGAGTGGACCTGGTGCAACTGCAACTGATCGATGATCAGGTGGACAGGTTGTATATGTTGTGAGGACAACCTTCATAGTGTGATTTAGTGTCAGATGAGGAGCATGAGGAGGCTCCTAAGATTGTGGTGGGCCCAAGGATTCATTATTTCATTCTAAGAGAAGAGAGATAATTTCTTCTGAGCACCGGAAGGAGGCTCAGCTGGTGTGGTCGAACAAATGCTTAGGGTGGAGTGGATTCTCCAAGGAGCTCAGGGTTCTGGGTAGCTGTCAGGAGAAGTTCTTCTAGTTCGAGTTATGTGCAGGTAGTGAGGATGGCTCCAGGTTCATAGGGAGCTCCTGATGAGAACATTTTGATGGGATGAAATGATGGAGATGGCGACGAGTACATCCCTCGCTAAGAGGGAGTGTTATATTTTTATCTCGGGAGGTACTCTGCATGTTTTTTATTGTATGCATATGTAACCTTTTGTTGACATTACTAGGCACTTAAATTTATAATGGGTTTTTATAAAGTTTTTATAAAGTGGTTCTTTTATTAAAGTGAGTTTTTAATGAAGTGTACCTTCTAATATTAAAATTACTTTATTTCATAAAGTGCACTTATGTAATAAAGTGAAATGTACTTTAATATTTTAAGTGATTTATTTTGAAGGGAATGAATCATGGCCCTTAATATTGTAATGACAAGATTAGATCTTGGCCTTTGGATTTAGGGTTGGGGAAGGTGAAAAGACACTTGGAAGGGAAAAGGTCATCTTCAAATTTTATAAAAGAATGCATTGGTTAGTGTGCAAGACAAGTGAAGAAGAGTGTGAGAGAGATTTCTGAGGAGAGTTTGGTGAGGAAAGTGAGCAACAAGTTTACACATTTCTCAAGAGAGATAGGGAACAAATCCCAAAGAGGATTGTTTTTTTTTTGGGTGCTTCTATTTTTTTTTATTTGTTGAGACAGGTCATACTGTACGAATCTATACAAGCCATACAACAACAAATTCAGGCATGAAAATCGAGGCAAGGGATGGCACAGTTTTTAAGGAAGATTTAGGTGAATTTATTGAAGGAGGTATGTCATACAAAAGATGGTACAACAACCTGTTGTGGGCACAAATTTTGAGGTGTTTTTTTTCAGCAAATCCATACAGTTGTATTGAATGTGGCATGGTTTTCAAGGCATATTGTGGTCGGACAATTTTGAGTTGTAAGTGGTTTTCTCTTGGCTAGAAATTTTATTGTAGTTGTTGATAAATCTTTCCTGAAAATAATATAATCTCTATCTCTCTTTGGGTTTCCCCACATTGGGGTTTTCCCTAGCATTTGCCTAAATTTCTGAGTTATTCATGGTTGGATGAATGATGTTCATTGTGTTTATTCCGCTGCATAATTACTTAGCAATGTGTATTTCTGAATATGGTAATTTTTGAATGTGGGTTTTAGACATTTCAAAGTTCATGCAAGACAATTATCTCTAGGTTGCTAAGTGTATGACTAAATATTAGCTTGTTGATTTTTGTCATCAATTTCTACACAGTGATGCTCTCAGTTGGAGAGCGGGCAAAGTAGACAGTCAGGTGGGTTGAGCCAGAAGAACCAGTTGCGTTCTTGAAGACATTGAAGGAAGATGGCTACTGAAGATTAGAGAAAAGACCTTAAGCAGGCGAGCAAAGAGAAAAGGGTTAAAGAGATCGAGGAGATCAAAACAAATCTCAACAGGAAAATACTGAAGATGCAGCAGGAACCACAAGGAGGTTGGAGGTATGAATGGTCCTTGAAGAATGTTGGGTCCCAACAACTCCCCCTATATTTTTACAAAATTTAAAGGGCCCCTATTAGAATCTTGATAATTATAATGAGCTACAGAATCAACCTTTTCAAATAGTTCCATTACTTGGATTGCTTTGAGACAAACTTAAGACATTCACTTTATTATGAGACATTTATTTCAAGAGTATATGTCAAAAGTTAGAAACGAGCATAAAAATCTCAATTTAAACAAAAACGTTAATTTTTATCAAATGTTTACTTTTGTTTAAATTATGATTATGTGTTCATTCTTTTACTCGTTAGCAAGTTTGACTATTTTGAATAATGTGTTCAATACTTCATCAAATAATATCTTGGTTGGTTTCTCATTTTCATGAAATCATTTGGTGATGTTAATTAATTAAATTCTTTTTTTCATTTTGCATCTCATTTCAAGATAATAATAATCAAAGAATTATCTATCATTTGTTTGATTTTGTAAAAAACTAAAATTAATATTTTTTCTTCATTAACTTGAAGCTTCTAGATCATATTTGAAAACAAATTATAAATAATGTTTGTTTATAAGTTATAGTTAGTTTAAATTCATTTTTTATTTTTCTAGATTTTGTTTTATTTACAATTTTTAGGTTATTAATTTAGGTTTCTTTTTGTTTCACAGGTTTCTATTATCAAATATTTGATACAGATATGATCATGGATTGATTTTATTATCCAAATACGATCAATATGATTGATCCAAAAATAATTTTGGATTCCTACGAATAATTTTATGAGCAACAACAGATAAAATTTGGAAAGGCATCAAGATCAAACAAACGATTTTGCAGAACTAATTGCAGCCAAACCATGAGGAATTTGAAGAAACGGTTGAAAACCCAGAACCAAAATGGACCCATTTACCTTCATCATAGATATTTTCCCAAACAAATGCATGATTTGAGAGATATTTGGGTCTCTTTTAGAGACAAATTTCAAGTGGAAAAAATTAATAGTGACGCCCAGACTGTTCATTCATTTTATAAATATATGAGAAAGATCAGAGCCATAGGAGATGGAAGAATTGGAGAGGAGGATTTTAATCAATTTTATTTTGTATATTATTGCTTTTGTAAACTTTTTATTTCTTTTCAAATGGAGTAATGGATGGCTGGAATCTTTGGGAGAATGGACGAGTATTTTTAAAGAAGAATATGGAATTCCAGGTTGCTTAATGGCTTTTGTCCTGTGAGTAAAATGGTTTTATTTTCATTATAATATCTTCATATTCTTTGAATAATTGATTATGCATTGATTTAAATAGATTTAGTCCTTTTTTATCAATACATGGTTAATTATTATCATTTATGTATTAATTTTTCCAATCTTTAAAGTCTATTATCCAAAAAAATTCTTCCAGGACTATAGAATGGACATGTAATTTCAAAAACTTAATAGAACGACATATAATCATTTTGGCTTTACATTTTTGTTTATAATGTTGTTATTTATGTTTTTTTAATTCTGTTACATGTGCAGGTCTGATATCTTTAGATTAAATGATTTGTGATGTGTAAGAGATTTATATTATAAATACCATCTATCATTTGTTTCATCAAAATACAAATGTTGTGATTATATCTTTGATTAAATAATGAGATTTATCTTTGAGTTTTAAATTGAATGATAAAATCCATAGATTGCTTCCAGATTTATCTTGTTGTAATCATGTATAATTATGAGATCATAGATTTATGTTTGTGTTCCCTTTTCTGCCATTAAAACCTAAGCTACCAATACATGTTCTGAATTATTTAGAACAGTCATAAGGTTCATTGCAGATTTCTCTCTTGGACGTGGCATTTGGATGTTCACCACTCATGCAGATGCTTGGATACACCTCACTAATTCACTGACATGATAGCTTCTTTTTATTTTTCTGTCATTCACATATCATTAAAACTAGAATGTATGGTTCAACTTTGACTATTCACATGTTCATGTTTCATTAAAATTTTTTTGTAAGATTCTTTAAATTTATAAAAGAAAAACAATAAATATTTTTATGTTCTTTCTTTATCTGCTTCCTAAAAGAAATCATTTTTCACATCGATTTTCGTAAGTTTCGATTAAAACTTGCAGCTTGTAAATCATGTAAATAAACGAGACTTGTATATCTTCTGCTTAAATACAACTACTATAGTTACATTATAACATATGTACATATATATATAGTGTTTAGTAATTAGTTAGTTATTTCTCTCTTTTATTCGTTTCTTTTAGGATTCTTAGATTGGCTAATGGAGCCATTAAACCCGTCAGAACGAGTTACACCAAATGGCTTGGGTTATTTAGACAACCCTGGACCGGACTCACTCTTCCAGTTAACGGACGGTCAATTTCACCCGTCAACAAATGGCACTAGAAGGAGGGTTTGAAAACTATTAATGGCATGAGGAGGTCGCAAGAATCCTCCCCCACCTACCCGCTCATCTATAGTAACTAGAAGTCGCTCAGACAACAACATTGTCCCTCAAACAACAACAACATTAAACGACGATCCACAGATCACCGTTGAACCAGTAACTACAAACCCCCCAGGTGGCAACATACAAGAAATTGTTCGTCAATCCCTCATAAGAACGCACAGTGCCTTAGCCCGTATCATACAACCAGGTCAACCTTTGAACCAACCATTAGACTCCTCTAATATCAGAGAGAAACTTGAAGGTACTGATCTTACCTTAAACCCTACGGATCCAGATCATACCCTCACTCCTGCAGTAGGAGGATTTGGTATTCTACCATCACCACCCCCTTCATCTCCTTCTTCTTCTGAAGAAGAATCCTTAAACGAAGGCAGTTCCTCACCTCAATGTTCGACACCACCCACACCTATGGCCAATTTGAACAATCCCACCAGACCTTGGCTCGACCAAGATACAGTGGCCATACCTGGTCCCCAGCATCCTTTGCCTAAACATCTGTAGAAATGGCTCCCTAAATTTGACCCAGACTCCATGCAGATTGCTGAAGATCACATCAAAAAGTTTATGCTATCCATTAGGCTCCATAGTGTTAAGCACGAATACATAGTGTGTAGATTGTTTCCCTACACCTTTGAAGGCAATGCTTCTACTTGGTACTTTTCCCAACACTCCTATATATTCATTTAAAAACAAAATAAGCACAACCTTACCATTCTTTTGAAACTTCTTGATGTATGAATCCTCCAACCATTCTGTAATCTTGTCATGATATGGGTCATAATGGCATGGAAGAGTGTAAGTGAGTTTGGAAAACTTGTCATTATTATAGGGACCTGACATAACCATCAACCAAGGTCTAAGTGCCCCATCCTCTTGACAATTCTCCAAGTGTTCATCAATTTCTTCACATGAAATATCTAAGAGAATCATGTTATGTTTACTTCCTATATATTTAGGTAAAAACAAAGCAAGCACAACTTTATATTTATTATGAATATTTTTTGTATACGAATCTTCAAGCCAATCTAAAATCCTGTCATAAAAATTAGGATGCAAACTATGAATTTGATGAAATGGATATATCAATGGGGAACACATCATAAGAGGATTCATGACATCAATTAGATTATTAGTTTGAATGTTTCCTTTGATGAGATTGATTGTTTCAAAATGTGAAGCATAAACATTAAAATTCGTACTAATCAAAGAACGAATATGCAATGTAGAATATTTGATTTCCATAAGGATGAGTGCATTGTCTTTTTCAAAAATAAATCATGTAAAATCATCTTGCAACATGTCCTTTTTCCATTCGAGTGATGAAAGTGAAAGAGCATCAAATCCAACTTGATAAGTGTTATGTTTGGAATTAGTTTCACCAAATTTTGGCATATCGAAAAGATTTTATTGTGGTGGCAAAGAGTAATATACCTTGGGTAAAGTATCAAATACACCAGAATCTAAGAAGAGATCGGGATATAAAAAGTAAAAGGAATCAGAAATAAGCACATGAAGAGAATATCTTGAGCTATGATATTTAACAATGGTATTCTCAATACATTGCTCTTCATTTTCCTTAAAACTTTCACTCTTTTTTGGTGATAAATTCTTCAACATAATATGATCATCTAAATTTGCCTCCGGTACGATAGATAATTCAAAAATTTCATGGAAAACATCTGATATTTCATGTTGATAAGGTATGATTTGTAGATGAGGATTTAATGTTTCTTCTTCCAATTGCAGATCTACATCTCTAATCAGTTTCATTTGAATGTTAGAATGCTTAAGATCATTTTCATCACCTAAGTCTTCTTCAATAACCGAATTTAAATCCTGATTAGAGCAAGAGTTAGGAGAACGAGGACATTCACCTTGACCCAACATCAAATCTTCTTCCACGATGGTCGAGGACTGAAAATACAATGATTTAGAGGAAAAACAATTTGATTGTCAGTAAGAACATTTTCAATAGATTTTACCTCCCTTGCTTGTTCAACATTTTCGGATGGATCCCTCTCATCCCGTGAACACAATTCTTCTTGCAATTGAGTGATAGTATTTATAACTGCTTCATCATTTGTGATCGAATATGACTGGAGGCAAGCATCATAAGGAGATTTAATACAAATGACATGTCATCAAGATTAAATTTACAAAGATCATGATGGATTCTTGTCGAAAATCCTTTTGAAGATGAATCTCCATTGATTAGCAAAGTCTGAAATTCTTCACATAATTGATTGTAATCATAAATTTCAAAAGAATCTACAAATTCATCTACAAATTGAAATCAATAAAAAATGTGACATGCTGGAAAGGACTCAAACCAATGTTTAATTCGACCCCTGAAAGTAAAAGCAAACAATCTACACAAAACATTTAAATCAAAAATATCATGCTTGATGCATTTACACTAGAACTTGTTAATATGGTCTTTAGCAGATGCATTGCCTCCACCATCAAAGGTGAGTTTGGATAAGTGAGAGACTTTCTCGTTGGGAATATCAGGTAATGAGAAGTGGAAAGCATGTTCCAACACAGTGATTTGGGGAGCCATGGGAAATTAATTAAAAACAAAGACTCCTATAAGGCTAGCTTGTCTGTCTGGACTGCCTTCTAGTGCATTTAAAGATGACAAAAAATAAGTATTTATAAATCTAAAATTATGAAAGGCTAAGGGATGAAACATTTAATCATTAAATTTACTCGACCCTCCTTCTAGCGCCATTTGTTGACTTTTGAAATTTTCAATAGGAATGTACATAACTGTATGGTAGATTCAGGTGCATCATCTAACGTAATGCCTTGGTCTGTCTGTCAAAAACTTAATGATGAAGTTCAACCGTCCAGCTTGAAAATTATCCAGCTTGATCGAACTAGTGTTAAAGTGATAGGCGAATTAAAAAATGTGCTTATCAGATTATCATCTAATCCTAAAGTCCATCAAGTGATTGATATCATTGTTGTAGATATCCCAAAAGTATATGGTTTGATTTTAAGTAGATATTGGTCAAAACAATTACATGGCTATTTTGCAACGGATTGGTCTCACTTGTGGTTGGCTGAGAATGGAAAGCCTAACAGAATCAAGGTAAATCGTGAATGTTTCTGAAGTTCACGGTAACTGATTTAAATGATCCCAATGAACCATTCATTGCTTCTGCCAATTCGCCTAAAATACAAGGGATGGACACTTTTTTCGGCAATTTCATGGCTGAAACTTCTACCATCACTGACCCAGAACAACAATCTGAAATTATGAAATGCACACAGTCAACAACCTTCTCTCAATGGTCACATGCACTTGACAAAAATCAAATATGGTCTCTTTACATCGATGGGTCAAAATCTAAGGAAGGATCTGGTGCAGAGTGCGTGCTCATCGATCCAGTAGGTAACAAGACTTTGATTGCTTTCCGGTTAGAATTCGAATGTACAAACAACACAACCGAATATGAGGCACTCCTGCAAGGTTTCAGAAAAGCACTAGATTTAAACATTCAGAATTTGATTGTTTTTGGTGATTCAAAAATAGTGGTTAGACAGGTAAAAAATTATATCCACTGTTTATCTTCGCACCTAAAAAGCTATCAGACTGAGGTATGGAATTTGATTAACAATTTTTATGCGTTTAACATAAATTCTATTCCTAGATTGAATAATTCTGAAGCTGATTTGTTAGTTGATGTCGCTTCAAAACTTTTTCCTGCAGAAGGCCTATCTCCAAATGCATTTTTCGTCGAATTGTTGTTCAGACCGTCTATCTCGGACAACATCACGAATTGGAGAGTCTTTGATGAAGATCAACAGATCATCGATTTTTTGCATATGGAAGAAACTTTCCAGGGCGCAGTGATCAACGAAGGTACCCATGACAAAAATCTTCGCAACTTTACGGTAATACCAGATCCGAGATCCTCAGACTCTGCATCAGACATGGTAAACTCTATCCCGAAATTTGTGGTTAGATTAGAAAAATTTTATGATCTTCATGATAAGTTCAAAAAATCAGTGAATTGTAAAACGAATAGTTCCTCATTGACACATGAAAAAGTAAATTTGGGAACTAAAGACAATCCACAGTGCATCAATTTGGGGTTGGGGAGTTTTGAGCAAGAAAAGGTAGCATTTATTAAGTTGTTTAAGGAATTCAAAGATGTTTTTGCCTGGACATACGAAGACCTAAAAACCTTTGATCCTAACATCATACAACACATTATTCCCATGAAACCCCAGACCCAACCTTTTCAACAAAAGTTAAGGAAGATGCACCCAAAACTCGAAGCAACAGTCAAGAAGGAATTAAACAAACTCCTGAATGTTAAGATAATCTTCCCAGTAAGTCACACACAATGGGTCTCTAATCTTGTCCCTGTCATAAAGAAGAGTGGTGAAATCCGACTATGTGTCGATTTCAGAAATCTTAACCGAGTGTCTGATAAAGATAACTACCCTGTCCCTCCCATGGAACAGATCCTTCAACAAGTATCTGGCTCTGAAATATTATCCTTGTTGGATGGTTTTTCAGGGTATAACCAAGTCCTTATATCTCCCCCAGACCAGCTCAAAACTACTTTTCGTACCCCATGGGGTACCTATGCTTATAGAAAGATTCCCTTTGGGCTCATAAACGTCGGTGCCACTTTTCAGAGAGCGATGGATATCTCTTTCCGCGGCTTAATCAATCAATTTGTAGTAGTTTACCTGGATGACGTCACTATCTTCTCAAAAAATAAAGGAGATCATCTAGCTCATTTAAGATCTGTTCTACAGCGATGTTGTAAGTACGAAATTTCTTTAAATCCTAAAAAAATTGTCTTCGCAGTAGAACAAGGTAAGCTCCTCAGATTCATTGTATCAAATGAAGGGATGATTATCGACCCTAAAAGGACCCAAGTCATTTCGAAACTACCCCCTCTCTCGTAAAAAAAGTCCATGCAATCTTTCTTAGGACAGATAAACTTTGTTAGGAGATTCATCCCTAGCTTTTCAGAAATGGTGAGACCATTAAAAAACTTATTAAAAAAAGATGTACAGTACCATTGGGGACCTTTGGAAAGTTAGGCTTTTGATTCAATAAAAAAGGCCATAATAGACACTCCTTCTCTAATGAGCCCTGATTTTTCGTGAGACTTCACCCTCTACACGTTTGCCTCTGACCGATCTTACGTTGTTGTCCTAACTCAAAAGAACGTTGAAAATAATGAAGTCCCAATTGCCTTTATGAGCTCAGCCTTCAAGGGAGCCGAACTTGATTATCCAGCAGTAGATCAGCAAGCTTATGCTATTTTTAAAGCAGTAAAACAATTTTGATCTTATATGTTGAAATCTAGGACGAAAATCATTGTCCCTTACCCGACTTTCAGAAATTTGTTAGTACAAAAAGAACTAGGCGAAAAAGGGCAAACTAGGTCACATCCTTACAAGAATATGACATAGAAATCACCCCAGCACAAATTTTTAGAGGCCAAGGTTTATGCAAGTTGGTCGCCGATTCAGCTATAGGACAAGAAAATGAAACTGATATGTTAAATCCAGATCAACACCATCAAAATCAAATCTGTTGTGCACAAAACCTTGTTAGTTCCTGGTACGACGACATCAAATTTTGTCTTATACACAGATCAGCTCCCCGTCACCTTGATCCCAAAAAAGGGAGAGCACTAAGATTAAAATATGCTTCTTTTCAGCTGATTAATGGTATTTTGTTTTACCAAAATTTCGATGGAATACTTATGCGTTGTCTTGAAAAAGATGAAGTAGAAAAAGTCTTATTAGAGTTACATGCAGGGGAAGCTGGTGGAAATTTCGGTGGAGACACCACTGCCCACAAAGTATTAAGAGATGGTTATTACTGGCCAACCCTTTTCAAAGACGCTCATGCCTTATGTCACAAGTGTATGATTTTTCAAAAGGCATCTGGACGGATACAAAAACTAGCATTCCCTTTCCAACTAGTTTCGGTAGACTCCCCTTTTCAACAGTGGGGCCTAGATATTATAGGCCCAATCAATCCGGTATCCTCGCAGCAACATAAATACATCATAACAGCCATAGATTATTTCACCAGGTGGTCCGATCCTGCCCCATTAAAAGCTGTAAATACCAGCCAGGTGATATCCTTTCTAAATTCAAATATCATCACTCGTTTCGGTATTCCTGAATGCTTAGTATTTGACAATGCTTCCTATTTTTCGTCTCTTGAAATGAGTGATTTCGCTCTAGAAAAGGGAATTAAATTAAAGTACTCTGCCAGCTATTACCCCCAAGGCAATGGTTTGGAAAAATAAACTAATAAAAATCTGATCAAAATTATCAAGAGAACGGTCTCTGAAAACCATAAAAACTGGCATAGTGCATTGTTGAACGCAATCTGGGATGACAGAGTAACTCCTAAAACTGTTGTGGGTAACTCACCTTTCTTTCTCATTTATGGAAGGGAAGTGATTCTTCCACCACATGTCCTTCTTCCATCTCTGCAATTATCGCAGAAGGTACATGAAGAAGATTGTTCCCCTCTAGAGAGTCGAATTAACGCTTTGTTAAAGTTAGAGGAAGTAAGGGCTCAAGCAAAACGAAAATTGGATCAACATCAATTCATTTTCAAAAACTGGCTTGATTCCAATTCTGCCTCTGAAAAAAAATTTGAGGTAGGTGACATGGTCCTAAAGTGGGACAAACCTCATGAAGGAAAAGGAGAGCATACTGAGTTTCAGAACTTATGTTTGGGACCATTTTTAATTGCTGAGAAACTGGGTCCTAGTTCCTTTCGCTTACAGAATTTAGAGGGACAGCCAGACACCTTCTCGGTGAATGGCCAAGCTCTAAAAAAGTACTTTACCTGACAACGCTCCCATACACCCTTTGTAAATATTTTATGTTTTGTTTTATTTGTTGTTTGTTATTCTTTTCTGGTTTTTTTTGGTTCTCATTTCTGCTTATCGGTCTTTCTTTTGAAACACATATGCCTGCACCACGGGCTAGCTCAGACAAAGAAAACATAAAAATTTCCCCTCAAAAATGATTGCTGAAAGTTGTTAAAACATCTATTGTTGTATTTCTCTGAAATTGTAGCCCTGTTAAAGATGACTTTTGTTTTGAAAAGCATTTTCTTGGTTTCAATCTGCAATTGAAAGTATTCACAACCATCTATAAAAAATCCTTTTTACGTTGTCCCTGTTCTTTAAGAGAACAACTCAACGATGTCTCCCTGTTCTTGAAATTCAGTTTTATTAATAAACTATTTCTAGATCTTGATGAAGGACAGCTAAAAAAAAATTTCAAGGTCTGTGACATATCAAGATGTGTTAAAAAACTAGAATTTTCAGCGTCACCCCACTCTATTGAATATCTTTAAAAACTATAATATAAACTTTCAAAGAGATGTGGGAAGTGCTTGTAAACCTATCGGGACACTGAACAGGTCTATTGGCAGTGGGTAAATGCATGCATGACGCCAAGATAACTTCACCAGGGTACTGAATAGGCCCGCTAGCAGTGAAGCAATGTCAGGTAAAAGAAAATTCTCAGATATGGATTCTGTTTTGACCTTAAATGTCCTTCGTTCTGATCTGGAATTTCTTGACGGGATACATATATCAGAGTGGGTTAATTGACATCCCTGTCGAGGCTATGGACGCCTGCTGGCAGCAGCGGCCCTGTCAACAGTATTGAAGATTTTAACTTTACATCGTGGCTCTCTTTTGCTAATATTGTCACCATTTTTCGTTTCTTTAAAAATAACAGTTGTCTGACACTGGATTGAGTTATAATTATTTGAGATGCTCAAACAAATTTTCGGTTGTTTTTCGATTCTAATTTTTTTAGATTATTCTAACCTAAACTCGTTCATGTGACAGAGATAACTGCTTCTCCCAGCATGTCGCCATTGTTGGAAGGGATTATGTGATTATTATTTTTATAAGCTACCTACACAAGGTCTATGAAATTTTATTACTCTTTATGAGTGTTTCTCTAAACGATAAATGTAAATCGTCACATTTTACCTATCATCTATTCATGCTTCATTTTCATGACTGAAAGCATGAAAACTCGCAACTATCGTTACTATCCTGTTTTAAAATTTCATTGAAAGCATATGGTTTATTACAGAATTGTGATTTTTTGTTGTGAGCATGTTGGTCTCCTTGTTTGTGACCCTTTCGATTCTAAGCATGTCTAAGAGATCTATGGTTGTATGAATGAAAGACCCCCACCATTTGATATTTGATTTTTTTTGTATTGATTTTGGTTTTATTTTTTATCATATTTCTTTCATGAAACCTTTGACTATTTGATTTTTGTAAACTTACCTAACTTTGCAATCAAACTATGATGAGCACACTATGTTTTCAGAGTACTTTGGTCCTAGCATGTACTCAGTACCAAGGTGGCATACACTATAAAGGTTTCCATTAATCCTTAGCATGGTCTCGGGTTTCACAAAACTCTTCACACGCGTTTTGATTAAACACTTTGCCCATCGTTTGAATCATCACAACATCTATTGATAAAGCTCGTGGCTATGGCTCTATTTCCTTTTTGCAAACCCTACCTGTGTGTTATGTGTTAATTACCTGTCTGTTAAGTATGGCTCCAGTGGTAAGGGTCGAACTGAATGACATCCAAACCTTTCTCTCGTATGATAATGCTAGGGAAGATTTGGAAAGGAACGGTTGGCATATTTTCATCAAAAAGTTTTAGGGTTTTAATCTTCAGGTCACCCAAGAGTTTTCCTTAACCTTTGATGGTTGTAGGGAAAAAATCGGTGATGTGCAACTGAAAGTAACCAAAGAGTTCTAAGTGAAGCCACGGGGTTGCCAGCGGTTGGTTAGAAATGGTTCAAAAATGCAAAAGTGGAGGAAGTCCCCTGGACTTTACTGTTTACGTCACGAAAAATAACCAATTGTGATCGAGGTATGCCAATTTCGTTCTTGAAACCTAGGTGGCATGATTTACTTGCTACAGTGAAGCAATTCATCACATGTGAGGGACGCTTCAGAATTGTTTTCCTATATCATTTACGTCTGCTTATGAGTTTTATTGGTTTTCCATTGAATATGCCTTATTACCTACTCATAAGTCTGTATAAAATGGGGAAAAGATTTAGGAAACAGAGGGCAGATTCAAGTCTATTTCATCATCGCCTCATTAAAATCATCCTCATGCACTAGTTAGAGTCACAAAATGACTATTGGGATTCATTCGTTACACGAAATGGTTTTGGCAACCCTGAGTTGGGACAAGTAGATAAACCAGTCATTGAGGATGTTGGCAAATATTTAACAGAGAACGAATAACAAATATTTAACATACAGTGAATGCTTGTCATTGATGGAAAGTACAACAATGAAGATGGCATGAGTACAGAGAGTTTGTAATCGACACGCAAACAAAAGATAAGTTTAGGAAGATCGAATGATCGAAGGCCCGTAAAGTTTGAGAAGCATTTTTTATCGATGGATCTCATTCAAAATTCCTGAAAGAATGAGGGCCGTTAGATATGAATGTAGACAAGAAGAGCGCTGAAGAGAAGGAAATATCTTAGATGATATATCCAAGCACAGGACCCAACCATCATTAGATCAAGGAGAACCTGCACGCCTTTTAAAGTATAACAAGGAGAAGCGGCCGTACAAAATTCTGAAAGAAGGAGGACCGTCCATTTACGGGTAGGACACGTGGGGATAGATCGTCATTTCGCTAACTGGAGAGTCAAAGGAACAGGGTTCCCTAACCTCTCGAAATCGCGATATGCGAAATCGCGATTTGATCTGAGCCGTCAGATCAAGGTTGAATCTGGACCGTTGATTCCAGTCCATGTCGGAGTTTCAGGGATCGAGAGTTGGAGATGTCAAAGATTATTAACAACAGGAATCCCGATATTGCAATATGTGAAATCGCGATTTAATCTGAGCCGTCAGATCAAGGTTGAATCTGGACCGTTGATTCCAGTCCATGTCAGAGTTTCAGGGATCGAGAGTTGGAGATGTCAAAGATTATTAACAACAGGAATCCCGATATCGCGATATGCGAAATCACGATTTAATCTGAGTCGTCAGATCAAGATGTGATCTGGACCATTGATCCGACTCCATTACGGAGTTTCGTGGATCGAGACTTTGAAGTGACAAAAACACTGAACTTCAAGAATGTCGAAATCCCGATATGCGAAATCATGATTCAATCTCAGTCATTGAATCAAGATCAGATTTGAACCGTTGATCTAACTCCATATCGAAGTTTCGCGAATCGCGACATGGAGAGGCAAAGAAAACAATGCAACAAGAATGCCGAAATCGCGATATGCGAAATCTCGATTCAATCGCATCCGTTGAATCAAGACCAGATCTGAACAATGGAATCATAGGACATGTGGCAAGCAATCGAAATTTCGTTGACTTGGAATCAACGGAGCATAGTGTTGAAAATCACAAAATGAGAAATCGTGAAAGCGCTTTATGCATAAGCGCATGCTCATAGCCATTGATAACATCGATGGAAGATGGAGGTAGAAGCTAGAGGTTCTAAGCTTGGCCACAGAAATGCCGAAATGAATGCAAGATCTCATGAAGCCAATCCAATGGTGCAGGTGAATTTGAACAAAGATCGGAGGGTTACTGTTCTCTCTCACAGTTAACTCCTCAGTTACGAATCTATTAGCGAAATGGACTCATGAGTGCCAATCAGTTGCTTGAACAATTGTCTTTCTTTTTCCTAAGGAAATGCGAAGTGGAATGGTTGGGGGGGCGTGTATAAAATAAAATGAGACAGACTATGTGTGTGTGGTTGTTCTGTATGAAAAATGAATGAAACTGTAAGAAAGGAAAAATCATGGAAGGTGCAATGTAAGATTGAGAATATGCACAGTGGGAGATGAAACTCAGAGAAGAGTAACAGATGATGAAGAGAACTTGGAGCAGAGAAGAATAACAGAACAAGTTGAAGTAGAGCAGAATGACAGTCCAAGTTGATGCAGAGAAGACCTGCTGAAAAAACAAAGGAAGAGAAGAATTGCAGAACAATTAGAAGAAGACCAAACTTACAGAACAAAGAAAGATTGGTAAGAATTGATTTATCTGCGTAGTTTACTGTTTATTTATTCATTAATATTCTAGGGAGGTTGGGAGGTGCTCGGGAGGATTGTTGTCCTCAGAGGTTCAAGTGAGAAATTGAACACAGGAAGTTGTAGCTTCCATCTGGTTGCATCCAGAGAAACCAAGGTGGCAGGGTGGTGCAAGGGGGAACAAGTGTTCTCTGTTATACAGGTTGGAGCCTGTGTAACTGGAAGTTGGTGCTTCCATCCAGTTGGTGCTAGAACATTCAGGGAGTTGGTGCTTCCTTCTAGTGGGTGCTAGAGAAACCAGAGAGTTGGTTCTCTCAAACAAGTTGTAGCTTGTAAAACAGAGGTAGCAGCCTCACATTGAGTTGGTGCTCAATTATAGATGATGTACATAACTGAAAATAATGCCTATCATTATGAAGAAGAAGAGGTCTTCTCCCTTTATGGGTTTCCTCATGAAAAATCTATCTCTGTGTATACCTTATGTGTGACTGATGCTCTTTGCTTTTACTGTCCATATGTTGTATATTGTTGATGATCACTTGAATAAACATTAATAATGTTTAATAGACTTAAGATTGTTTAAGCTCAATTACAACTGATTCACCCCCCCTCTCAATTGTCTTAGTAATTTCAACATAGGAAAACCTTGTGAACCTAATGGCCTCTCCCCCACCTCTCCAGGCTTGTGATTTTTCCCCTAACAGTAAACCCTCAAGCTACCCTAAGGTCATTCAACAGGACACTCAACCGGTTATACATCCAAAGGATTGTATTAAGACTGTGAAGAAACCTACAGGAAAGAAGTTAAAGGGAAATATTGATGTCAATTTCAAAAACAAAAGAGTTGGTCAGTTATTTTCTCAAAGTATTCAAAATAAAACAAACTCCCCTGCAGACACGATCACCATGATTGAAGTGAGTGAAAACTCAGACTCAGAAATTGACAAATTCCTTGCTGAAGAAGATCCTGTGTCATTCGGGTTATACCCTGACCGACCCTATAACTATGTTAATAATTTGCCTCCTTGTCTAAAGGAAAACCCAGAGTTTCCTGGTATCCATCTCTGTGATAAATCTACCATTCGCATGGAGGATTCTCCGACCTGTAATGTTGTTCGTTCTAATGTAAACTCTTTACAGTCACAATGTGATGTGTTTCGATCATGGATCGACAGATACTATACCGATGTCCCACTGCTATAGTCACAAGTCAAGTATTTAAGAGACCAAGTTGATATGTTGACAAACGAAAACAAAAGACTTGAATCCATCATCAAAAGGAAGGAGAAGCATTTGAAAACTACAGGTCATGTGATTTTCAAAAACGTAGAGGCAGCTATAGCTATCGTTAATTCCAAAGTTTCTTGATACGTTTTGATTTCATGATTAGAGGTATGATTTTTTATTTATTTAATAGCATGATTGTGTCATTCTTAAGTTAGGATATTCGATTTGATTGAATAAACTATTTTTCTTATTAAGATTAGTCTGTTTTGTTTATTCAATAAAATAAGATTGGATTTGCTATTATAACTAGCTACATAATCGAAAGATTTTGTAGCCAGTTAAGAAAATTTGAATTGTTTGATTTGATGACAGAAAACATATCTGATATCTTCTTATTTTCTTTTGTTTTCAGGATAATTAAGGAGCCCATGATTTCAAAGATGATATGAGGCACTTTTTGAGATCTCCCAGCCATAGCTATTTTGTATTTTGAGTAAACAGAATTAGACTGTTGGTAGTTTTGTGATATCTAGTGAAATCAAGGTGGTTGCATCCCCCTTTATTTTTTGAAACCAATTTGATATTATGAATAGGAAACAGTTATGTTTCCTGAAAACTATATAAACTTATCATTTTGTAAACATTTGGATCATCTCAACCTGGGGCAAGAGTATATGTTTTTTTATCGCAGACTTGAATGAAACAGAATGCACATTATAGCTTTAGATTTTCTGTATGATGTTTTGATTTGGGTTATGTGTATGTTAATTTGATAATAGATGGTGATTTCTTTCGTCATCGTGATTTATTACCATTTGACATGATTCATTTTATATGCTTCCCATATCTTATGTTTTAGATACAATATATACACAATGATCATCTATCCAATTTAAATTAGTAGATTCATCTCTAATTTCTGTTGAATGTCTGCATGCAAGTTCTTATAGGAAGATTTATCTCGTCGTAGCAACTTACAAATCATATGATTACTGTAACTGTATCTATTAAATGTTCTGTTATTATAATTCAATCTCCAACATTATTGCTTCGCATTTATTCGGAGCAATCTCAAGATCTATTGCAGGTTCACTTCTCAGATAAAGGTGATTGGATATTCAATATCGAACAGACATTGGATGCAATAACAGGTTAGCCTGTTATTTGATTTCATTAGTTTGTTGAATATATAAGTTTTCCACATATAGAACATTTTCTACTATCTATTATTTTCTGTTCAATTAGGCAGTTTATTGTTTGATTTCATGAGTGTATACATCTAAGAAAACAAACCGAAAAAATATTAGATAGTATTTTCACTTTATTTATTATTATTTCTAAAGTAATCAATCTACATTTGATTTTTATGAGTTTAGATTAAAACTCGCGATTTGTACAGATTGTATATAGAACTACTATACATATATTATTTAAATAAACTATACATATTTGAGATGTACATATAGATTTCAGTGATTGTTATTTATTAAGTTATTGTATTTCCTTTAGTTATTTTTTTCACTTTCTTTAGAATTTAGATCGGCCAACGGAGCCGCTAAACCCTTCGAAGTGAATTAATCCAAACGGCTTGGGTTAATTAGACAACCCCAGACCATATTCACTCTTCTAGTTGACGAGCGGTCAATTTCGCCCGTCAACAAAGAAAAAAGTGAAGTGACCTATCCAGCAGTTGATTTCTAGAAGGTAGAAGCAAAATTTGAGGAGGTGGTTGAGGCATGCTGAAACCCTCAATTCCATAGAGGAGGAAATGGTTTACGTTTGTGAACCATAGGTTGGAAGGAACCTCAGTGATGAGGAAGAGAGATCAAATGAATATCTCATAAACTACCATAACGACAAAGATGAAGGTTCATATTTCCAGGAGGGAAATGGAGAGAGATCAAGCAGAGAACTCATAGAATGCCAAGAAGGCAAGTCAAAAAAAACCAATTGCCAGGTGGGAAAGGAGAATGAGGTGATATTGTCTGAAAGTATTAGGAGCTCATAAAGGCGTTCATATCAGCAAGGAGTGTTGAAAAAAATGAATATGAGACTGTTTGAGAGTCTCATGAACTCAGAGGAGAGTTTAGATTAGCAAGCAGTGCTGACAGAGGAGGAGGATAAGAGGTACATTCTGATCATTGGAGGAATCAACATATTCCTTACAAGCAACCCAATAGAGGCTAGTGCACATGCTGAAGGTGCAACAGAGGAGATACAACCAACCAAGACTGTCATAGAGGAGCAGAATCAAACATTGAAATATTCCCAAGAGATGGAAGAAGAAGAAGAGAATTCAACAGAATCACTCAAAAGTTTTAACCAAGGAGATGAACAGGAGATAACTGTAGAAATTGAGCCTGCAACAGAGGAGAGAGAAAAAAACAACATGGACTTTGTTGTTATGTATGAGGAGTTGGAGTCTATGATAGAAATAAAACTATCAGAGGAGATGGTTGAGCAACAACTCAATAAAATTGTTGTTGAAATGGAATCTACAGTGGAGTGGCAATCTAATGCCACATGAGATGAAATCAACATGGGAGATCAGGATGATTTGCCTATGGATCTGTGTGAATAATTGGAGGCCCTGGAGGAGAGGCTAATGGCACATAGTCAATGCATCCAACAAGTTATTTGGAATTGGATGATGAAGAAGAGATGCAACAGAGCATACTGCAAAAGAAGAACCAACCAATGGACCAGCTGGACAAGGAAATTGAAGAAATAAGGAGGTCGATGTTGGGAGTAGCAAAGGAGATAGTCAGTAACAAGAGAAAGATAAACAAAGGAGAACCTGCAGTGGCATGACAAAAAAAAAAAAAAAAACAACATGGGAGAGGAGCACATGGACAACTCCAAATACAGATTTTGGATCCTGGAGGATCAAAATATTAGTAGTAGGGGAGCCATGAGCAGGAGCTTATGGTTTTGTCAGTGCAAGAGTCTCATGCAAGGAGTGCACACCAGATTATTGAGACTTTTTGAAGCTAGTGCAAGGAATGCACTTGGAATTTTTGTCAAGTTCAGATAGAGAGCGTTCCAGGTGAGCACACCAGAACCATTATGAATCTTAGAAGGAGTAGTGTCAGGGAAGGCCTATCAGGGTTGTTGAACACTTTGTAGGAGACATACCAACATTACTTAATACTCTGAGGGATTTTCAAGGAGTGCATTATGCAAGTGCAAGGAGTGCGTGAGAAATCTGTTTCGATTTCTGTGAAAAGGTTTCCAAGAGGGAACACCATAAGATAAATCTCAAGGGGAGAAGTGAAATTGCACAGAGAGAACAAGGAGTGCATAAGTGAATTTTAGAGTTCAATATTCAAGCGGTGAAGCTGTAACTTGTGCAAGGAGTGCACAAAACCAACCAACTGCTAAAGTGTTGGTCAAGCTCAAGAGAATGAGTGTGAGTGTTAGGAGGGCACAAGAATCTACTAAGGAGAAAAGGGTTGAGTCCCTTAGGAGTATGAACAATTTTAAGTTTGGAGGAGAAGTAATGCAAGTGTGCACAAAATACCTGGGAAAGGTGTGCACTGGGCCAACACTTAGCCAAGTGTCGAGAACATCTCAAGGAATACAAGAAGCAAGAAGTGTCCAAGTGACTTTAAAAGGTCCCAAGTTGAGAAGAGATAGCGTAGGTGTCTGCAAGGAGGATTCATTTCAAGTCCCAAGCTCAGGAGGAAGAGTGTCTTCTCTTCCAGGAGGGATTTGTTAAGGGAAACAAAGGGCCAAGACCCTTATATATCTGAGTGAGTTCCAAGCTTAGGAGAGATAGTAAAATTGTGCACAGAGTCCCTGTCAGGAGGGAAAAAAGCCAAAAATATTCCAAGTCTCGAACCGTGGGAGAAGTGAAAGTGTGTGCCAGGGTTGAAGTCCCTTGAAATTAACCAAAGTTCAGGAGGGAGAGCATTTTCCCAGTGTTAGCGCTCTGTAATTTTCCCAAGGCTGAAAGGCAATCACAGAGGCAACATCAGAACCGCTTCGAGTCTTGGATCTAGCCCTCCAAGACTCAGAGAGGGATCTCTCTGTCTGATATAGCTTTGTTTGCAGAAATATTAGGCTAGTTATGAAGAACAAGGGTTTGTTGTCAAAAGAGTTTATAAATTGGTTGAGATAGTCAACTCCTCCATTGGGCTATGGGGTCTGTAATTAATTAACTCTGAGATACAACCAGAAACGCTGAAGAAATCCTTCACAGGGCGAGATAACACACTCACTAGATCTTTAATAATTTCAATGATGATCAGAAGAAAAGATAAGGAAATAAATCCAACCAACAAGCACTTAAGAATCTCTTAATTGAAGGTATTTAGAAGATGAATATTAAAATATTTAGAATCGGAAACAGGGTATCGGAGAGAAATCCTGTAACATAACGCTATTCATAAAGATTAGTTATCTAAAAACAAGATGATTACAGAGAAAGAAAACATTTAACTGGGAAAATCACATCACCAGTGAACGTGCGCAGGAATCCTGTAAAGTGCCTCTTCTTTATTAATGGCAGATCTATTCAAAAATGTTACAGCTTGATAGCCACAGGGCGTGAAGATCCAACCCTTTTACATTAAAATCATCTCTATAAATAAGACAGATCGTCCCCATCAAGTTCCGAGAGTCGGTTCAACCGCCTCGGCCAAAAATAGCCACCACTCCCACCAAATTCAGAGTTTTCTGCCATGAAAAATGGACCGTTTGTCTGCGAAACAGGGGTCCGCTCAGACGTGATTCTCTCTTCAATGATGAAACCTGGGAGAAAACTGAAAGAGGTTATTGAATATGGGCATGTTCTGGACAAAAACCTCTTTCGGTTTCGCCGAATTCGTCCCCAGCTGGCCGTGACAGCTCCTGAAATATCGGGACTGAAACGGAAAATGGCAAATATGGAAAAATAGGCCTCAAATATGCCTTCGACTCTCTCTGCTCGTGACCCCGTTGTAAAAACTGAAAAAGGGTTTTGTTCCTCAGCCTATGCTGACCAAAAAATTCTCTCAGATTTTTAAAATTCGCCTCCGTTTTCTCAGGATCTCCGTCGGAAGAAGACATGGTAACATAGGCAAAAATTGGTGAACATGAGGGAAAATGGTTTTTTGGCGGGAAAAAAAATTCCAGACCCCCCCCTCGTTAAACGTAGACCACCCGGGGGGGTCTGGAATTGAACCTGGGCCATGGATCTCGGTGATCAAAACTGGACCGTTTAGATTTGCTTGGGTTTTAATTTAAATTCCGGACCCCCCCTTCGTTAAATTCCAGAAGGTGGGGGGGGCTCCGGAATTAATATGACGCGTTGATTTATTCGTGGTATAGTGGATAGGGGGGTACGGGGTATGAAATGTGTGGGAGTTTTAGGGGGGCGGGAGTATGGAGGGAGTTAGTGGATGGTGAGGTGGGGTGACGTAGGGGGAGTGGGTAGTGGGAAATGAGGTGAGGGTGACGTAGGTGGGTGTAGTGTGGGGTACGTGGGGTAGAGGGTACGTAGGACTTAGGTTAATTTGATTTGTTTTTTATATTGTTTTTTATTTTTATTTTTAATATTTTATGTTTTTTGTTATATCATGTGTTTTAATTTAATATGTTTTTTGTATGATTTTTTTTACGTTGGTTTTTTCTTTTGTAATTTGTTTTATTATTTAATGTTTTGGTTTTATTATATTATATTTTTAATTTTTTTTTATGTATTTTATTACTTTTTGCATTTTTTTAATGTTTTTTAAATGTTTTTAATATTTTGTGTTTATTCAATTTTTTATAATTGTTTTATTTAAATTTAAAACTAACCCTAACTTCTAACTTAGATGCTAACCTAGGTACTAACCTAGTTAATAACTAATTAATTAATTAATAATTAATTAATGATTAATTAATTATCAAATAGTCATTTATTAATCAATTTTAACCTAGACTAACATTATTGCTAATTCTTTTGTTTATCCTAAGTCCATTTATGCAGGGATGGAAGGCGGGATAATGGAGGCTGACAAAGGACAAGGGGGAGAGGATGCAGCGGATGAAGGATGCAGCAGGGTGATGGAGGATCGAGCGACAAGAATGGAGGGAGGAAACAGAATCACCTGAGTCATACTTCATCACCGGAAGAGATGCCAAATCAACAGTCGAAGAATCGACTCACCTATAATTATAGGACCCTAACACCCAAGAACATAAGTAGAGGCCAAGATGACAACCTTATAGGGGAGAAACATTCAAAGGGACGATCCCCTTTGAATTCTAAAGCACATCAAGATTAGAAGGTGTAGCGTGGGAGAAATCCGAACAGTTAGCTTGCAGAGAGAAGATCAAAGGCTAAGCCTTTGAGAGAGTTTGAGAAATCCTTCGTCAGAAGGAAAGCATAGCAGTGGTAGAGAGAGAAGCTACAATAGATGTTGATCTCGGCAGGAGAGAATATCTAGACCATTAGATCAATGTGTAGCAGAAGGAGGAGCGCACACAAAATAAGGATGGATCTCATTCGTTAGATCTAGGCACGTGGATCGACGAATGCCCTATCCAAGTAAGTAGCATGCACTTTAAGCTCATAATTCCTTTGGACTTTGTAAATTTCAGGAGTTTTTATTTTGTCTAAGAAGTCAAGGTTCCCGAAGTCCCGAGGACCCAAAGTGAATCTAGGCCATCCATTCCCAAAGGACATGCAACAACATATCATGGAATTCTGAGAGGTAATCACTCCAGAAGGAGAGTAGGAGTGTAGCTCAGGACCAAAAGACGTTCGAAGGGCCAGAGGCTGGAATCCCATCCTGGTCGTTGACCTAAGCAAAAATGCGGCAGGAACTAAGAGCCTTCACCAATTTGGTGTTCAGGAGGATAGGTTGTTGGAGGAGCCAGGGTTGTCAAAGTCCAAAGCCCCAAAGTTTATCATGGTCATAGATTTCTCGGAGAAGGAGAACCATTGATTTTAATGGGAAAAGATTCTGGAAGTTCGTGAGTCTGGTAGGAAGTAGGAGCAAAGTTTCGTAAGGCCCAGGAGGCCCAAAGAGCAAAGTCCATCAGGGCCATCCATTTGAAAGGACATGCATCAATCGATCAGAAGGTTTGAGGGATATAAATTTCGGTGGAATTGAGGAGGTGGTAAGTGCAAAGATCCCTAGAGACCCAAATGCTAGAGAGAGCCTCAATTATTGATCAGTGAAGGAACACATGGAGGGTGGATCTCCAGTTCGCTAGTTCGGCGTTCAACGGGTTATGAAGTGTTGTAACGAGAAACCAACTAAACCCCCAAAGACCGAAACTTTTGATGTAATGCGTGCAACACCCTATTTTGATGAATAATAATAAAAATATGAAGAAGATCTTTGTGGATGTAGACCAGGGGGTGAACCACGATAAAACCTGTGTTAATGTGTGGAATGTTGTCTTTTATGCTTTGATATTCTTTTATGTTGAATGGATGAATGAATACATGGAATTTTGAAGGTTAATTTATAGTGCACACTAGATTAGACATATTATATTATGCAGATTGAACGTTAAAGTATGAATAAATGGTAGATATGAATGTTGGTATGGTAGAATGCATGTTGAAATAGAAGAATTCTAATATGCCTAACATTCCCATGAGTTACATCCCTTTCGTGATTGCAGACACTTGTGTCATGCAATCACCCATAAGCCATATCGGGGGAGATTGTGATGTGCACTCTGGGCGTAGTTTTTCCTTCTAGTTTACCAGAGGGACCGATGGTTTCTAGGTTTTTGTTGGAAAACTAACATAGAACCCGAGTCAACCCATACATCCAACATAAAGTAAGATGGCAATCATTGACCTATACTACCTCTGATATGTATACTTTGAATCATCATCTTTACATAACTTACAAATGGCCTACATAGGAGTATTGGCTGGTTTGCAATCTTCCATTCCAAACCTCTTTAGAATTTCTCTGATATACTTGGTTTGACAGATAAAACTTCCTTGGTTGCTTTGACATATCTGAAGACCCAAAAAGAAGGATAATTATCTAAGTAATGACATTTCAAATTCATTCTACATATCTCTTGCAAATTTCTTTCTCATCCTATCTTCATCACTTCGAAAGATAATATCATCAACATAAAATTCAATTAACAAAATATTGTCTTGATTTACCTTGATGTAGAGATTGTTTTCTGCATTTCCCTTCCTGAACCCTTCTGTTGTAAATATCTGTCCATTCTAGAATACTGCTTTGGGGGCCTATTTGAGACCTTACAAGGCCTACTTCAACCTACAAACATAATTTTCATTCTCTGGCAACTGAAATCTTTCTGGTTTCTCAATGTAGACTTCTTCTTCA
>ML796629.1:110340-128500 GCA_009831015.1 Picea engelmannii
TTAACAGAAATCATACTCAGTCGTTAACTCAGAGAGAGAACAGTGACCCTCCGATCAATATTTGATCCAACGGATCAGATCCAATCGGGATTTCACCCATCGTGATTTTGGCATTTGCGATGTTAAACTTCACTTATAAATCCTGATACGCAGAATTACATATATCGGTCGAACCAACGATCCAGATGTAATTTCGGCGCAACGGCTACGATTATTTCGCGATATCGCATATCACGATTTCGCAACTCATGTTGCAATCCTTGCCATCTCCTGATTTGTGAAACTCCGACGTAGAGTTTGATCAACGATCCTCATCTCTTGCTTTCTTTAACGGCTGAGATCAATTCGCAAAATCGCATTTCGCGATTTCGGGTTTCTCATTGTCAAGAGATTTTGACATTGCAAAGTGTCGACTCCCGATTCTCGATTCTTCATGCATAGATTCGATGGTTGAGATCACTTCTAGCTCAACAGCTCAGATTAGATCGGGATTTTTCACATCGCGATTACTCCCACTTATCCTTGTTCTTTAAAAGGCATGCAGATTATCTCTGATCCAACGATGATCGGGTCTTGCGCTTGGATCCATTGGTTACTGAGTCATCTCCACAACCATACCAATACTCGCACTCCACGCAGAGATTCAACGGTCCAGATCATTCTTTCTTTAACGACTACGATCAAATCGTGAAATCGCATATCGCGATTTCGGTGTTTTCATTGTGATTGAACACGGGACTCATGAAACTCCGATTCTCGATTTGCCGATGAGCATAACTCCGACAGCGCTTGATTCTATGCCACTTGTCCTTGTGAATGGACGGTCCCTAATCCTTCGGGATTTCACCTCTGCAAAGTAGGACTTAACCCCTGCGTTTAACCTCTCCGCAGCTTCTGAAGATCTGACGACTATCGGCCTTTCGAGAAATTTAAATGGGATCCAACGGTCACTGGATCTCTGTCTTCCTTTTTCCTCTGCAATCTCTTGCTGCGCACATTTTCTTCAAAGTTGTTCCTCCTGAGCTTTTACCTCCAAATCCCCACGGGATTTTATCCTTCTTATTCTGCTGTCTCCACTGTTGCCATTAATGATAACAACCATCAACACGTGTCCATTGCTTGTTCAATATTTTCCAACACTAACTCCTCTTCTTCATCTTCCCCTTGTGCTACTTCTTCTTCTTTTTCTTCTTCTTCGTGAACATGTTCCATTGACTCCTTTTCTTCTTCCTTTATTTTTTGTCCACTTGTCTCATGAACCGTCACATTGATGCTTTCCACAATGTTTTTGAGTCCTATATTGAAACATTTGTATTATTTCCTATTACTCAAGTACCCAACAAGTATAGTCCACGCAAGAATCGAACTTTCCCATTCTTCCATCTTCTATTTTGATGTAGAATTTTCTTCCAAAAACTCTGAAGTGCTTCATATTCACCAGACTTCCTTTCCATAGCTCGTAGGGAGTTTTATCACTATTGTTTCTGAGCATTACTTTGTTTTGAATATGAACTTATGTATGCACTACATGTTGCAAAAATACCTTTGTCAACTTGGAATCCATTAACATAGTTTGAGCCATTTCCCGCACTGTCTTGTTCTTCCTTTCGACGACTCAATTCTATTGTGGTGTCCTAGAAACGAAAAATTTCCTTTTTATCCCATGCTTGCTGTAGAAATCCATAAATTCCTTTCATGTAAACTCTCCTCCATTATCCAATCTTAAAAATTTGATTTTCAAATTTGTTTCATTTTCAACCATATCCTTATATATTTTGAAGTTCTCAAATTCCTCTGACTTCGAGAAAACAAACTGCAGTCATTCTTGTATAATCATCAACTAATAGCATAAAATACTACTCATGTTTTAAACCCTTTATTCTAGTTGGTCCAACTAAACCAGTATGCACAATTTCCAATGGTCTTGTTGTGGAGCATTGATTTGATTTGGACTTGGTCTTTGCTTGCTTTCCTTGTTGACAATTATTGCATAAAGTGTTGGTTGGCTTCGTGATCTGAGGCATTTCTCTGACTAATTCTTTTTTGCTAATTTTGACAAGATTATGAAAGTTTATGCGACCCATTCTTCTGTGCCATAGCCAAACTTCATCTCCCTTTCCTAGACACCACTTTTCATTTCCAATTTCACTTAATACATATATGTTGCTTGGCACTCTGCCCGAACCTGCTTTTCTTATCTCGCACTTTTGTGAATCAAACACAACTTTGTGGCCTTGGTCACACATTTCACTTACACCTATAATATTTTGTTTCATATCTTCCACTAGTAGAACATTCTCTTCCTTGGTATCCTTATTTCAAATTCTGATTATGCCTCCTCCAATGATTTTAGTTGAGTTGTCGTTTCCAAAGGAGACTGATCCATATCTTTCCTTTCTCAAGGTTAGAAACCTTTCCTCATCACCTCTCATGTGCTTTGAGTAGCCACTGTCAACATACCAACCACATTTCTTATGTTTAGCTTGTAGAGAAAGTGTGCATTATTCATATGCTTTCTTATCCATATTATTTGAGGATCTTGTCTATGACTGTTGTTATTTTTTTATGATTCTGTTATGGATGAACCAAAGACCAGAATAAAAAATACTACAATAGTACCAAAGATATCTTAATACAATCACCACACAAGATATATGGAATAATATATAAAACCACCACTTTATTATATCAAAACCCTTGGGGTAGGGCAAAACCATACAATGGATCCTGTTATGGAAGGGATCCTCTCATGTTCACTTGCCTCTTTGAGGGGGAAACCTCCTAATGAGCTTCAACTCCAAATACAATACTTCTCTTCATATCCCATTACATTGCTTGAAACCCTTTATATAGTGCTACCATTGCATTCTAGAGAAATAATATTCTAGAAGCAGAACCTTCTAAGAAGTCCTCTTACAATTATTATTAAGCTAAATGCGTACACCTATTGGCAATGGACACATTTAATCATATTTTAACTATAAATTCTCGTCCTTCCAAATCAATGAATTATCATGTTCATAACTTTCTTGCATTTTATTTTTAACATTTACTTAATATGATTAAGAAATTACTATGTGACTAAAATGATTAGCAAACTTACTTGAAATTATAAATTTAATTCAAGATTAACTTTTTCTCTAGATTTACATTTCTGCCACTTTTACCATATCTACCATACACCTACACTTATGGATGAAAGCAACCATAATTGCAACCCTTTCATATTCTCTATTCGTGTCTAGCTTAATGTCAATTCCATCGTTCCTCTTTTCGCAACAATAATACAGTCATATACTCAGCCGCCATAATTGCAACCCTTTCATTTTCTCCATTAGTGGCGAGCGTAATGAATTCTTGGTTCGTGTTTTCACAATAGTGATAACATAAAATTGATTAATAAAATAAGTTTTATATATTAATCACTAGAATTTGTGGTTCGTGATTTTCCTTTAATCTGAATCGTTTCTTGGGTAGATACAACCATACATCTCCAAACCCTTGTGTTGTAACAGTGACCTGCACTAATACCCATTCAAATACAACGCCTTTTTATTTTAACCCCAAGACCGGGCCTTATTGTGAATGTAACTACACCCAACGGCACTTTGAGAGCTTATGTTCAGCCAATCGAGTTCTTGGCTTCGGCTTCTTCGAGGGTTGTGAAGCATAAAGAAGTCGATGATAAAAAGAAGCGTCACCATCCTAATAAATCTAAAGCTAAAACATTCAGAGTTGTGTCCATGGACAATCAGCCCACCAGACTTGTGGGACCACATGGATCGGATAGATTTTACAGGAGGACCAGGCCGACCATGGCTTGCGATGCCAGTGCAGGTGCAACTGCTATGATCATCACGTTGTTTTGTCTGGACTTCTACGACCATCTCTGTGCAATCTTCTTTACATCTGCATGGTGGTATCTCCTCCCAATGTTCGGCCACTGTAAATGGATTGTTGCGTAGGAAGCATAATTCATTATGTTACTTGTACGATGGTGTTTGATCAGTGGAAATAAATTCACATGTATATGGTTTTTGTTTGCATACAATAGAATTTGTTGGCGATTTTTTGCGTGATATCCAGTTGTTTGCATACATTACATTTTGTTTGCGGTTATTGGCTCGATAGCCAAAACACAATATTTTTTTGGGGCATAAACAATATGTTTTTGGGGCCACTTTCACCAGAAGTGGTGTTTTAGTGTAGGATAGACGGTTGACCGCCCATTGTTTTCTCTTTTTCTTGTTTTGGCCTTTACTCATAGGTGGTATTATTTGGTTTCTTCACAGGAATTTAGTGATTTTGATTTTGTTTAGATGTTATGAAGAAATATTTTAGATGTATTTGGTGGAATTCAACAATTTGATTTTGTTTTGATGAATCATGAGAAACAAAATTAACAATCTTTTGAGTATAGTTTATTTGGCGGAATTCAACCATTTTGATTTTGATTTTGTTTTTAATGTATTTTATTTTGCACAATTCAACCATTTTGATTTTGTTTTAATTGAATCCCCGAGGAACAACATTTCATTTTGTTTTGATGAATAACTAGGAATAACATTTGATTTTGTTTTGATGAATTATTAGGAATAAAATAAGCAAATTTTGATTCTATTGTCGTTGAATTTGAATGACCCGATTTTTGCCAAACTTATTGAGAAGATTAAAATTGCTGTGATGATTACTGGAAAAGGGCCAAATCGGATGAGAAATTGACAAAATAAAAAAATGCGTTTGTTTTTTAACATTACCGATGATTCACGGACTTTAAAACTCGCCATTGCCAAGGAGTCAGGAACTATTGACGAGTTGCATTTTCAACGTAAAAATACTATTCAGAACTAGATTTAGTATGAAATGGCCGAAAAATGGTACATAACTGTTATGCGTTTATTAAAAGTTTTATTTTTATAGTTTTGGAAATTGCACAGACATGACGCAGCGGTAGGTTCCTCGTTGAACTCCTCTTTGTGTTTTAGGGCACAAAAATAGCAATGATTTTCAAAACTTTAATTCGCCCTCACTTCTGGAATACTGTGTGCGTCTTCACTGCCATCTACAGCGAATTGTGAATGGGAAGAGTAATGTTTATTAAGTGTTAGGATTGTACATAAAAAAAACAAAAAAACACATAGTCTATTCTACAATTTGTGGGCTTTGTTAACTCATAACAACCACCAGCCCACACGTTATGAGACATATATATGTTTGAATATATATTTAAATATATTAACAAAGTTCATTAATAAAATAATAAGTTTTGCAACTTTGGATGCTTTAGGGTTAGGGTTATTCATAATATATTAATTAATAGGGTTAGGGTTATTAGAGTTAAGGTATATATTAATTAATAGGGTTAGGGTTATTATAGTTAAGGTTAGGGTTATTAGAGTTAAGGTATATATTAATTAATAGGGTTAGGGTTATTAGAGTTAAGATTGATGTAGTTAATATAGTTAGGGTAAACATAGATAATGATTAATATTATTAACATATTAAGTATAACTATATTAATAACTATTAATATAGTTAATGATTATAGTTAACCTCTAATATCAATAATATAATATAATATTAATCACATTTTACTATAATAATTTAATATAGTGATAATTACTATATTTTTTGTTAATATAAATGAATACATGTTATTATCACTTAATAGTAATAATAACTATTATAACTAATAGTCATTAGTAATATTACTAATAATTTTTTATTAATATTTTAAGAATTATTTTACATAGTACATTAATAATTAATAATTATCACTAATAATTATATTATAAGTTATTATTAATGTACATAATTAACTATATTTTACAATGGGTACTTTAGATATGTAACATACATATCTTTTATATGCTCATCACTAATCAATATTAATACTTAAAGATAATCATCAATAATGTATTAATAATATATTAAGGTCAATGGTTATTAGGATTCGAGTTAAGGTTATTATGTTAGTGTTAGGGCCAAATTAATGTTAGGGTTATTCCTATTAAAATTAGGCTTATGGTTATTTGTAAATATATTTCATCTCGAAGAAACACTATAAATTTGTAAATATATTTAATCTTAAGAAATATTGTAAATTTTATCAATGTCCTTAGAATAATATAACTCGTCATCTCTAAAGTTCTAGATGATTTTCTATCAATGTTCTTATAACAAGTATAAACTACTAAATGATTTGCTATCAATGTTATTAGAACAAACATAAATCAAGTATATTTACTATCAATATCCTTAGACAAGTATAATGCATCATCTACAAAGCTCAAGATGATTTCTTGTCGATATATTTAGAAGAAATAAAAATCATCATTTATAAAGTTAAAGATGATTTTCTATCAATGTCTTTAGAACAAGTATGATTCTAAGTTTCCTTCAATGTAATAAAAATTCTAACATGAGGAACAAAACCAATGTGACGAACAAAACCAAATGTTCTAACATGAGGAACATAGTAATGTTGCAATGTGATGAAAACATAGGAACATAGTAGCATCAAAATATTACAAACATAGTAACGTTGCATTATGATGAACATAGCCCTATCGTTGCAATTTGAGGAGCATAGCCCCATTGTCGTAATATGATGAACATAGCCATATTTTCACAATGTGACAAACATGGTAGTGTCACATGACAAACATAGTAACATCACAATGTGACGAACATTTGTCTATCATCGTAATGTGACAAATATAGTCCCATCATCACATTGTGATGAACATAGCCATATTGTCTCAGTGTTACAAACATAGCCTCATCATCACAATATGATGAACATAACCTCATCATTACAACATGATGAAAACAACCCCATCACAATGTGATGAACATTTCCCTATCATTGCAATGTGATGAGCATAACCCTGTTGTCGCAGTGTGAAGAGCATAGCCATATTGTCACAATGTGACAAACATGGTAGCATCACATGACAAACATAGTAACATTGCAATATGATGATCATTTCCCTAGGATCACAATGTCATGAATATATCCCCATTGTCATATCTCAATGTCAAAAACATATCCCCATTGTCATATCACAGTGTGACGAGCATAACCATATTGTCACAATGTGACGAGCATGGTAGCGTCACATGAAAAACATAGTAACATAGAAATGTGATGATCATTTCCATCACAATGTCATGAACATATCCCCATTGTCACATTGTGATGAAAATAGCCATATGGTCGCAAGGTGACGAACATAGCCTCATTGTCGCAATGTGATGAACATATCCTCATCATCACAATGTGATGAACGTAGACATAATGTTTCATTGTGAGAAACATTATATCGTCACATTCTGACAAGAATACCAACATCAAAATTTGATGAACATAACTTGTTGTTGTAATTTTATGAGCATTATCCTATGCTCTCAATGTGATGAACATATGCATATTGTCGCAATGTGACAAACTTGGTGCATCGTCGCAATGTGACAAACTTGGCGTCATTGTCGCAATGTGATGAACAATGTATCATCATCCCCATGTGATGAAAATATCTTGAGGTCATAATGTGAGAAACATTTTGAAATGTCACAATGTGTCAATCATAACCCATTGTCGTAATGTGATGTATGCAACCCAATGTCGCATTGTGACAAACATAGCCCAATATTGCAAAGAAATGACCTATTCCAATGCAAAAGTGTGTTTGTAATGTGTTTATGATGTGTTTAATTCATTTTTTTTTATATGTTACATTAAATTCATTATATATACGATGGATTTATATTTATGTTGATTTTTTAATTACCTCTCATCGCACATATATATACATCGCAATGTGATGAACAATGTATCATCATCCCCATGTGATGAAAATATCTTGATGTCGTAATGTCAGAAACATTTTGAAATGTCATAATGTGTCAATCATAACCCATTGTCACAATGTGATGTATGCAACCCAATGTCGCATTGTGACAAACATAGCCCAATATTGTACAGAGATGACCTATTCCAATGCAAAAGTGCATTTGTAATGTGTTTATGATGTGTTTAATTCATTTGTTTATATGTTACATTAAATTCATTATATATAAGGTGCATTTATATTTATGTTGATTTTTGAATTACCTCTCATCGAACACACACACACACACACACACACACACACACACACATATATATAGAGAGAGATCTTTTCATTACCTCTCATCCAACATAAATTATATGTGTTTAATTCATTATATATGTGTTTATTTCCCGATATCACAGTGTGAGGAACATAACCCACTCAGACTATGACAACCTATTCCAATGCCATAATGTGACAAAAAAAATCCCTTCTAAATAATTTCATGACCATAACCTTATGATGTCATGTGACGAACAAAAGCTAATGTCATAATGTGACGAAGAAAATCCAATGTCGCAATGTGATGAACAAAGCATGATCATCATTGCAATATGGTAGTGCCATAGTAAACTATGGTTAAACATAATCAAGATGGCCATTCATACTCATATCCACAAGGTCAACAAAGGTCATCCCTGGGCATGCTCAACCATAATAAACTATAGTCAACCATGGTCATAGTCAACCACACTAAATCATGGTGTAGGACAACCATAATAAACCATAGTCAACCTTTTTTTCCCAAAGTCAACCAAGCTCTACCAAAGTTAACCATTGTCATGGTCAACCATAGTCAACCATGGTCACTGTCAATTAATGTATTGATATGTTAATACTTTAATAATGTATTATTACTTTGATAATGTATTTATTAATGTACTAATACTTTAATAATGTATTTATTAATGTATTATTACTTTAGAAATGTATTACTAAGTTTTTATTGTCTTATTAATGTATTAATTTATCACTCTATTAATACTTTTTTAATGTTTTAATGTATTCATACTTTAGTAATGTATTTATTAAAAATGTATTTATGTATAAATTCATTAAATTAATACATTATTTTATACATTAATGTATTAATTTCCTTCATAGTCATGACCATAAGAAACCATGATTTCTTGGTTAACCATAATTAATCATGGTCATTTTCAATAAATGTATTAACTTATTAATTCTTTTATAATGCATTGCTACTTTAATAATGTATTACTATATTAGTGTATTAATACTTTGACATTGTATTAATTAATAATGTATTGATTCATTTATTAATTACTACATTAAGTTATTATTGTATCAATACTTTAATTTATACAACTTGAGTGGGCTTAAAGGTTTAGAACATGTGTTTCCTGCTTGGAGGTCATAAGTTCAAATCCAAAGCGGGTATATATTTGTAGTCTTTAGTAGTCAAATCCTTGCATGGAGGGAGTCCTTTTTCCAACAAACAAGGGTGTCTCATACCTCAATTTGGTTGCATGGAAGGGGTCCCTTCTCTAATAAACAATGGGGTCTTATACACAAAAAAGGGGTCTCATACACCAACAAGGGGTCTGGTCGTGACCTTAAAAATAGATTATTATTATTATATTGATTACTTTAATAATGTTTTACTAAATACATTAAGGTCAATGTGTTATTACTCTATTTATTTGTTATTAATGTATTACTTTATTACTGTATTAATACTTCAATAATGTATTTAATATATTTATTGATGAATTTAATATCTTATTAATGTATTATTTTATGTGTGTATTAATACATTAGCAATGTATTAATTAATAATATATTTATGTATAAATTAATTAACACATTACATTATTCATGTATCAATTAATTTATATGTTACTTTATACACTAATGTAAATTAATATTTCAATCTATATATTACATCAATCTATTAATGTCTCATTACATTATTAATGTTACATTACATTACTTAAATATCAATCAATGAGCTAATGTACATTTTAATGTATTAATACTTTAACTTATATGCTTTATCTTATACAATATGATAATCTCAATATATTACTACTTTATTAATGTAATAATACTATAACTTATACATTACATTATTCATGTATCAATTAATTATATGTTACTTTATACACTAATGCAAATTATTACTTCAATTTATATATTACATCAATCCTTTAACGTACCATTACATTATTAATGTATTAATACTTTAATTTATACATTACGATAATGTCAATATATTACTAATTTATTAATGTATTACTTTGTTAGTGTATTAATAATTTATTAATGTATTAAAATACTTTAGTAATGTATTTAATGTATTTATCAAAGTATTTAATATATTATTAATGCATCAAGCAATTAATATGTTACATTATACATTAATGTAAACTATTATTTTAATTTATATATTGCATTTATACATGATTATTTTTATTATATATTAAATTAATATAATAATTAATTAATACATTAATTATGTATTAATGAATTAATGGTTGTCCTCAAGGCATGGTGGTCTTCAACTAGTAACAACCACTTTATAAGAGTGGTTGATATACGTCGATCGACGCCATTATTTTGGAAAGGTGAATAAATGGCGTTGATCGGCGTATATCAACCACTTTTATAAAGTGGTTGTTGCTATTATCTAACTACTCATTTATTATATCTAACTACCATAGTGGACCTTATCTAATACTACAGTGTACCTAGTCCACCTTACATTGAATGGCCTCCACTATTATCACTATGGGCCCTCTGACCCCCCCAACTACCTCTCTAGCTACCTAACATTTCATCCCCCTTATGAAAGTGTTGTCCTCAACACTCGATGTACAACCTATTGAGCGCCCAATACACCCTAAAAGCCTTATGAAATTTTATCACTTTTTGGGTACCACTTGTTTTCTTTTACTCTCTAAATCGATTTCACTTTGGGGAATGGTTTATCTTTGTTTTTTTTTCATGACTCTTATCAATCAAGTCAGGTTTGCTTGAACTTATGAAACCTCATGTCTAAAATAACTTGACATCCGAACAAAGAATCTGCAGCTAACATTGCACCTAATGCGCTTATGTTTGACGTCAGAAAAATTCAAGCATGTAAAGTGTCCACACCGTTACAATAGTCACTGAGCGTCGATACACCATCAACATCGACAGAAGGTGGAGTTGGTTTGCGTGAGTTATTCACCATGAAGTTTCAAGAGATAGTCGATGATCGAGGCGCTTTATTGAGGTCGGGGAAATATAGAAAGGTTAAAAAAATCATTTTTGTTTGTGACAAACATATCGTCGATTGCCGATCCCTAACACACTTTCGACATAGAGACTTTTTCGAGAGAGTCGGTCCAAGAGCACTTGGGTAGGTTTATCGTCGATCGTCAATCCTTGATACTTTTCGGCATCGACAAGATATGATCAGGTTTTAGAACATATAGATTAAAGAAAGTCTTGATTCCTACTAACACAAGTAAATGAAGATGTTGGTCTCGAGTGCCACATGTATTTATCACATAAGGGTGTCGTACGACCTAGTTTCGTCCTGATTCATATTAAGGTTCCGTAGGTCCTCATCACACCTCCTAGTCATCTTTGTCATGTCATCTATGTACAGGAAGATCGATCAACATCGAAGCTTTTGCAAGAAGATATCAACGAAAAGTGTTCGAGCAGAATCTTGACCCCCGACTCACCAACTAGACTAGCGAAACGATGGGATTTTCATGCTTCATAAGATCAGATTCAGACATTTAATAAACCAAATAATGCTTCATCCCTCATTTGTTGCTACCTCATGCATCGATTGTACAACAAAAATTTGAAACAGCTGATAGGCCACGTTACAACCCATGCCCACACCGTCAACCCGTGATGGATTTCATTTTAAACATATTTGAAGATATGGCATAAGATTTAATGAAACTACACTCATAACCCGAATTGAATGGCTGATGTGACAAGGTAAGTTCATCCATGTTTAAATCTCTAGAATGGTTTTGAACAATTTCATTCTGCGCACAAGTTTGAATTCCAGAGCATCCAAAGAAGAAAGGCAAGCATCTCGAGACTGTGTTGACCCCCAGATTATGAAAACTAGGTTAAAAAAGATGAAAAGTTATGTGTTCAGGTTTGTCAATTCGGCGGTCGTGATTGATATATGCATATTATTTCTTACACAGTCTCTAAACTAGGTTCTAACTACAGGTAAAATGTCGCCAAGAATTCCAACCACCAGACACTCGCCGACAACACCTAAGCTAAAGGAAGCTGAGACAGGTGAAGGTTCTTCTCCTAGTGTGATGAGGCAGCTGGAATACACTCCCAGGGCAGAGCCGGTCATAAAAACCTCAACAAAGAAAGCCTTTGTCTGGCCTACGGTCTTTGGTGATACAGAAGCAAGCACCAGATCCAAATTAATGCTCCCACAGTGGGGGAACCTTTTCAACAGAATCAACCGAGAGGAATACCTTGAGTATATCCCACACAACGACCCGAATGTAAGGGTTCTCGATGACCAGGTGTTCCCAAACATTCGACGGTATTATTTGCACATGGTAGCCAACAAAACCCCGATTTTCCCTTGCATAGAGGTTCTAAAGTGGCTAATCGACCATACAGATGCACATAAATGTTTAATCAATAGTGAGAATGGCGGGTGTCTTGGAGTTTTCCTCCCGACAGAAGGGAAGGTCCCTCTTTTACCATAGATGTTTTCCTTTTGTTTTTGCATTTGAATAGTTAGTTTTGTGCGAATAAAGACTCCATAGCCCAACAAAGACACTGGGGTTTAACTGCAGTTTCAAATTTCAATAAAGAATCCATATCCCAACAAAGGAATTGGGGTTAGCTTTAGTGTTAATTTTCAGAGATACATGGCTGGCAGACAGAACAAAGGTAAGAAAAGGGAGGTGGGAGAAAGTTATTAAATTCAAAGGCACTGATCTGTTGTTCTTAGCACCTCGCAGGGAAGTGTTATCCCTGGTTGGAGCCAATATTGTAACCTAGGTCTGCACCGCTGCCTCTCCTCTCTCATTTCCCTATGCCTTCATGAAATATTTCCTCTTAAAGTTGGTCAAGTCAGTTTCCCATTTGTTCATGACTTGGTTTTCCTTATTATCTTGCTTGATTGATTCTTTGTTCAGATTTTTTTTGTTTTTCTTGAAGGGTAAACACATATCGTGATTTGGTTTGAATTTCTTGTCATCTTGTTTTCCATTAATTGAGCTTACAACAGGCCAATAAAGTATGTTGTATGCACAGGGAACAACCATGAGAAAAAACACAACATTTCGAGAAGTCCATTTCGGGCTTGAAATACAAGCAAACAGACAGATTCAATTTTCAACGGTGGAGATCCAATGTGCAATTCAGATTAACGACTCTCGTGAATTCAGAGTTTCAAAGTCGTGCAAGGCTTAACAACCAGACAAAAGCCCCAAAGTGTCTAATTTCCGAATCATGTGGCACTTATCCTCCGAGGACACATGGAACTTATCCATCGAGGACACATGGCATTCATTTCAGGCCACCACGTCACTTCGGGCCCGTACTACTCCGAGAGATTCAGATGCAGAGAAAACCCAGTTCTTCGAAACCCGAAGCCCTGAAGTCCAAAAATATTTAGATGATAAAAACGGCTTAATCCAGGTTTAATTAGTGATAAGAACTCAATAATTACTTCACAATTTCAACACTCTGGGAGTTATATACACTTTTCATTCAAAATCTCTTGAACTTCGAAGTCCCGAAGTGATGAGAGACTACCACATCACTCCGGGAGAAAGTCACTTCGGGAGATATTCATGCTTCGTATTCAAAACATCTCGAACTCCGAAGTCCCGAAGTGACGAGAGACTGCCACGTCACTCTGGGAGAAAGTCACTTCCAGAGATATTCATGCTCCACATTCAAAATCTCCCGAACTCTGAAGGTCTGAAGTGATGAGAGACTACCATGTCACTCTAGGAGATATTCATGCTCTGCATTCAAAAGATCCAAAACTCTGAAGTCCTGAAGTGACGAGAGACTGCCATGTAACTCTAGGAGAAGTCACTTCGGGAGATATTCATGCTGCACATTCAAAATCTCTCGAACTCTGAAGTCTTGAAGTGACGAGAGACTGCCACGTCATTCCGGGAGAAATTCACTTCAGGATATATTCATGCTCTGCATTCAAAATATCTCGAGCTCTAAGAAATTTGTGCCATCGCTAAATATGGATAGGGGAGTTCTAATATGGTAGACAGATAGAACTTTAGCAAGGGCACTAAAATAGCATGGTTATCCAGATCACAGATTGCAACATGATCGACGACCACACTTCATTGTGGGGATGAAAAACGCTCTAACGTTAACATCCTATAGTGGTCCTGCAATCGAAACCATGGTATAGCTAGAGAGGTACATGGCAGTTGGTTTTGGATTGCGGGAGTCAGAGTAGTGTGGATCCAAACCTCCCTTGACAACTTCTGCAATCACGTGCTTATATCATGTCTAGGGTCCAATATGAGAAAAATGCATGGAAACAAACTGGGATTTAAGCCAAATCATCAAAGGAAAGTTGCGAGGATAAGAAGAATGCTAGAAGACTGTGACCAATCCATGAAAACATGAATGTTGAAGACTCCAGGAAAAACACCAAAAGACCTACCCCTTCCTCAAACAGATAATGTGAAGAAGCTGCCAAATACAACCAGTTATCCTCTAGTGGCCTCAAACATCATGGATGCATGCATACTAGTGATCATTGCATAACTCAGTTATGTCGATCCTAGTCATTTTCTTCCAATCCCAGTTCATTTCATCGCATGCATCAGTTCAGTTTCATCGCTAGTGGCAGTTTTAAATTATTCAGTTCAAGACTCTTTTTAGTTTAAAACACAATAAGTGGTCTTCTATGTGTGTTAAGAACCACTCTTTTTTATTAAGTCAAGTGTGAAGTATACATTGCTGTACTCCAATAGTGTTTTAGTCAAGTTAATAAATTGTTCTACAATTGTTAATGTAGAGTTAAGTCTCAGTCCCAAATCTGATAAATATGCAGTTTTTGTATGTTTTGAGGGAGTGTTGTTGGGAAATAATACCCTATGGACTAACAAGCTAGGGATAGACTTGCATGCAGATTTTTGACCTTAAAGAAATGACCTTTTAACCTACCACCCAAAACTTAAACCCCTCTTTCAAGACACATACATGGAAAGGAACTACTAACCTTTTTTACTGATGTTTGGTGTAGATCCTCCGTTGCGCTTTGCTCGCTTACTTGAGCTGCTCCTTCCAAAGTTAACCTGCAATCAAGACAAAACACTACGCATGCATGCTATTTTTCTACTTGAGGGTTAGAAATTAAGCGTAAATTACACAAATCACATATAACTCATGCATTGGGATGGGAAAAGTATTCTTTTATTAATCTCAATATGAATCAACTTACAATAATGATAGAGACCAACCACCGCTCCTTGATCCTGATCCCGGGCTCCTCCTCTTCTTTTGTCCTCATACTGCTTTGCGTTAATTCTCTTTAGGCTAGAGGAAAGGCTAAAGGGTTGGGACAAATTGATTTGGAAAATAGGTAGAGTTTCTTCGCTATATTTTTCCTCTTCCAAATAGTACCCCTACCCCTTCTTTTATTGGTTAGGAGGAGCTAGGGTTTTGGACGAACTCTCGGCCATGCATGGCTGGGAGTTTCAGTTAACTGACCCATAGCTTTTTGTCCCATCGACAACTTTCTTGTTTTTGTGCTTTGTTAGGTAAACGCGGGTTGTAGAAGGCCTGCCAACGTTCAAACGTGTGAAGTAGTGGGTTAGGGAGCGTTTGCCTTTACCTAAGAGGATTTTTGAAGAGGTTGTGTAGCAGATGTTTTGGCAATGAATGGATATGAGTTGGCCTGATGCCAGGTAAGCATGTATGGTGCAATTTAGGGTTATAATAGATGCCCCCTAATGTGTGAGGTCATAAGAGCATCTGATGGCCGAAATACATTACCAATCTTTTACCAATCTGTGCTGATATGCTGAATGATGGAGCCCAAGAATCAAGAATCAGGAGGTGTCATCTGCAAAATAACAAATGTCTCACAGAGGCGGGCATACCCATGCTCGGGATAAGATAGAACCATGGCTACCAATCAAATACACTGTAGATCCATGTCAAATAACTATAAAGAGTAGCCGTGAACAATACACAGCGGAGCTACATCTCGAAATCAGAAAGATATACATAGAAAGTATCCATGTCCCAGAAGCTGATTCGGCATGATGGCTGTACTTCAGAGCTCGAGCAACAACTTCAAAATATTCTAAAACTCGGGTAGGAGTGTAATATGAGTGTACAACTGCACTACCCATAGGTCTTCGATGGCTCGTCGGTTATGGACTTGATAATCTTGATGATCGGACTGAAGGCTTCAGTGATTCGAACAAAGACTTGATTGGACGTTCAGGATGGTCGGGTATGCGGACAAGAGACATAATGCAGAGGGGCCGACTCAGGCGTAGTAACAAACTTCCCTTGGACAATAGCACGACAAGTGATAAGACTCAGGAAACATATCTGTTAATCATAAGTCTACGAAGCAGGAGGCAACGCAAACTCTCCATATGTCTGGAAGAGTAACCAAACGGTGGAGGACACAACTCTAAATAGTGAGAAAAAACTTCCTAAGGTCGTACTACATCCCATAGTATGATGATCAAACGAACATATGTGCTTCATCCAAGGGTGACTCATTATGCTTCCAATAAAGAAAATACTTTTCCCATCCTCTTTTTGGGGTATATTTGATTTTTTTTTGTTCTTTTTTATGATTTGTGAAAAAGAATAAAGGAATATTACGTTGCAATGGAGGAACGAGTTCTGCAAACATACAAGTTCGAGGCACAAGGAAAAGACTGATGTTCTAGGGAAATGATACTCGGGAAAAATCCTCCAGTGGCCAAAGGTGTTAAGACGCAGACGCAAACTGTTACTAGACTGATGGGTAAGGTATGCAAATGCGGTTGATAGAACACACAATGGTAACGTCCGTCGATGTAAGTTTAACGAGCCCAGAGAAGGGAAGCTCGATGGTTTTTCATATTTAGAGAGTCTGAAAAAGCATAAAAGGAAACTCCATTGGGGTACCTTTTTCGACAATAGTCTAATCAATTCGAAAAAGGGATAAACTAGCACCAATTAGACGTCAATTCAAAACCATTTTAACGAGTGTGAAAAGGACAAGATCACTCGGCTATTTTTTCACTTTTAAGGAGTCTGAAAAAAAGCTTAACTATGGACTCCGTCAAGAATATTCCTCTAGGCCATTTTAACGAGTGTGAAAGAATAAGGTCACTCAGTGATCTTTTCAATTTTAGGGAGTCTGAAAAGATCTTAACTATGGACTCCGGGGGGGTTTCTTTTTCATAATTTTAGTCCCTCAGGCCCGAAAAAGGAATAAAATTATACCTGAGGATACTCTTCTAAAGAATGGGAATTCAATAGAGTATTCCTTTGTTCGTATAGTTGACCGTTCAGACCGAAAAAGGGGTAAACTACCACCGGACAGACGTGACTTCAAATTTCAGTTTAACGAGCGTGAAAGGACACAAGATCGCTCGGCAATATTTTCATGTTTAGAGGGTCTGAAAAGGGCTTAAAAGGAGACCCGTTATTTTTTGGGAGTCCGGAGGGTAAGGCAAAGAGTGAAAAATACCCATGCGAATGAGGCTCAAACTCGTATTCAGGACAGACTATACAGACTCCCGAGCCTATAGTGTTGTTAGAAACGGCATGGACACCATAATGCAACCAGGACCTACCTAGGGCATCCATGTTTTGGTAATCTCTACCACCAAGTTGCGACACTTATAGAACATATATGACAGTTCTGTGTCACAACCGGATGGGATCGATCCTATATCATAAGAACCAAATACAACAAGATGCAACATTTGGGATGAAATCCTACCCTATATGCTCAAGTTGATTTTGAATTTTTTTTTATGGACCGTCAACATATTTTTTTTTTTTATATTTTTCGAAACTCAATAAAAATTGTCTCAATACCTGATCAAATCCCTCCCATATAACTCCTGGATCACTCAAAATGGTTTTTGGTATAAAGAAACTGATAAAGGCGCTCAAAAAAGTGACAAAAAGAGGCCAAAAAGTCTATAAATAGAAGCTGGCAGCTCATTATCACCATTGCTGATTTGGAAATTGACTCTGGAGCCAAAAGACCCCCTTTGCCAAAGATCGTGATTCCGGGAGCTACGGTGGAC